>CAIGRQ010248457.1:0-10416 GCA_903798375.1 Fraxinus sp. D2006-0159 | reverse complement strand
ATTCTATAATTTTATAATTTTATTTATGCAATCATACGGACCAAATCGGAACAAGCCGCAACCCGTAACCCGCATAGGCTTGACCCGAATAGGTCAGCGGGCGAGCTTAGGTTGTAGTCCAAAATTGTGGGCCGACCCGGAACCGGCCTGAAATCCGTGACGAGTGGGCCGTTATCGAGCTCATATATTGACGGGCTGACCCGACCCGACCCGACCTGAACCACTCGAATTGACTCTACTCGTAACATAACTGTCTTAGAGTTAAAGCCCCAAACTAAATGAAATTAGTACATAAAAACTCCATATGGTACAGGCTCAAAAATGCAAGCAACAATCTCATCATTATTTATAATAAATACCAAATATGGAACTATCTCACAAGAGTTCAGCCATTTTGTCAAATGATTTTGCACACTTATTTGACAGATGCAGTATTGACAGAAAATGATTAGATGTAAAGCCTGATTTTTTTTCAAACAATGACATAGTGACGTGGCATGGCATTATGTCAAGGAAGTGGGTAACTTTTTTTTTTTGTTTTTGTAGCATTTCTCATCTCACAAATTCAAATTTGCAATTTTGCCCCTGTTTGGTACACATTAAAATTTTCATTTTCATTCTTACACTGATATTCAATCACACATTTTTTAATAAAATAACATTTTCCATCACATCAATAACTTTTTCTTCTTTTTCAACCACACATTCTCCATCAATCTACTATTCCAGAATACAATCTTCCAAAATAATTGGCTCAAACACACATATACCGTTATGACTTGTGTGGACATTTATGATGTTCCATGTCTAGTAAGATAAAAATTCTCTCTTATTTTTCGTTTCAAAGATTTATTTTAAGCATTGGCCTTATTAAAAAGACTGTTCTTCACAATTCATTGACTAGGTCATCAAACTTAAATTTGTACCATCTCGTTCCACCACTATCGCACCACTCTCCCGTTAATATGTTGAGACTTTACTCCATCAACTGTATTAGAAAATAGCAAGATGTTACACATTATGCTACATATGATACCACATTTGATATTACATCTTGCTATTCACGAGTAAAAGTTAGAGCCTGTTTGATAGGCCCTTTTTTTCTAGGAAAAATGGAATTGAAATTTCATTTCTCACTTTTGCCATGTTGGATGACACTTTTTTTCCAAAGAATTTGTTTTCCACATTTCCCACTTTTCTTTACTTTCCTTGAAAAAAAAAATCACTTAAATTGACAATTTTCATATAAAACAAAATCAAACGAACATCAAAAGTTTTCCAATTTTTTTTTTTTTTTGGCAATCCAAACAAATTATATCCCCAATTGTAAGAAATTTTTTCCATTTAATTGACATTTTTCATGGAAAACAAAATCAACCGAACACCAAAAGATAGAAAATTTCAACATTTTTCAAGTGGAAAATTATACCAATCAAACACAATTAATTCATAATTCCAAGTAAAACAAGTTTTAGGTAATTCAATTTCCTACAATTCGTTTTCTTTCCACCCAAATTTCATATTTGAATCAAACGGTCAACATTTTATTAAGGAATAGCAAATTACAAACTGCAAATCTCAACCCTTCTTGATGACATCCATTTTATTTAAGTAATGCTGTAGCGTAACTAACCTACGTGGTGATTAAGTAGAATCAGTTTTTACATTTAGAAGTGACCTACATTTTAAAATTTAAAGTATTTTATCAAAAATAATTCGTAAGCACCAGTTGTTTAGAGATGACTAAAAAACTTGTTCAACCCGATACTCGTGGGCTCCGGCCCCAAATGAGGCAGGAGTTACCCGCCTAACTGGGTAAACGGGGAGGGGACAGGGCGAGGTCATTACTACGAAGTGGGTACGGGAAACATAGTTCTCATCTCGCTACTGGCCCCGTTTAAAATTAATTTCAAATTTATTTTATTGAACAAAAATAATAAATTTATCATCATTTCTAAAGAGAACATAATTTGCTTTTAACAAATTAGTAAAAAAGTAATAATATTTACTAACAAAGATATTAAAAAAATAAAAGCAAAAAATTAAAATAAATAAAAAATAAATTGGACGATAAATGGGGCAATGGCCCCGCCCCGATTCTGCCTTGTCTCGCTTTAACCGGGTATAGGGATGGAATAAAGTAACAAAAATACCAAATGGGACGAGTGTGTGAATGACCGAACCATCTCATACTCGTCATGTTGCCATCCCTACAGTTGCTGCACAACCATCCTCTATTTTTGTCTTACTCAGCCCTCCAAATAAGCTTCTAAACAAGACATAAATGAAATTATAATATTATTCATGATCAACAACTACACTAATACTACGCGACATAATTTTAATACTTCAAATAAAATCTCTCCTCTTAAATGACGAACAAACTTCCTCCCCCAAAATTTTCCCAAGACTATCAGCTTCGTCTGGAGGAGGCGTTTTCTGTCATTTGGGAGGAGAGACTTGTTTTGTCATTCGGGAGGGGAGATTTTATTCGTTTTTATTAATTATTAAAATTATGCCACATACGATGACTACTGATTATGAATAGCATTATTCTAAATGAAACTTGAAGTGGAATAAAAGCTTGTGAAACAAGTTGTGAAAATCTAAAAGATTCAAGAACATCTTTTGTTTGTTCGTTAGATGATTTTCATGTGTACGATCGAAGCTTAGTGGGAGCGCAAGTCAAATTCCTATTATATCAAGTTTAGTTACATTGAACTATGATGCTTATTTGTATTCATATTAAGAAATATTTATGGGACCTAAGTCATTCATGACCAAACACAAAGGTCCTACCAGATGAATTCATCAAAAGATTGAGAAATACGGAGATATGAGGAATTAAACAAACATAGAGGTGGTCAAATTTGTCAAACCAAAAATCAAAATTTGAATTTATGAATGAATAAGCACACCTGTTAATGATCAGCTATCTTCAAGTGCAATTACATATACCCCATAAAAAAAAAGGAACTAGTAGCCGGGGTAAAAAATTTCATAATCTACAAGACAAACTTGGTTCGCTTGTAAATGTTTCCACTTTATCGACTTTTACATAGATAACGGAAGAAGCATCATTCGCTTCTTCGTCCGGGACAGTCTTACTTGTTTAGCAATTCTCATGCATAAGAGTAATAGCAACGTAATACATAACAAAATAATAGCAAGCTTCGAATGCCTAAAATATAAGGAAGCGGCGGAGAAAACAAGGAATGCTAATATGAAAAATTCCCATATAACGAATATTGCGACGTCCACCCTGCATCCACAAAGAGAAAAAACTATAACACATCACAAAGCATATCAAAAGAAACAATTTATTTCCTCGGTCGACCCATCGTACCGGGCTTGCCTACTACAGTTTACCTCTTCTGTGTGGTTTGCAGGCTACTGTATATGGAGCGGGTTTACTTAGTGTGCACTCACAGTGGTCGGACCTCCGCTGACGGGTAGCGGCTGCAGGAAGTGACAATTTATTTAAGAAGTATAAAATCAAGCATGGATGATAAGCTCAACAGAAAATAGTGGTTAGGGGAGGGAAAAGAACATAATTTCACGAGGCAACGACACGCTTAAGAGCTAGAATCTATGCGTTGGTATCATGATAATTTTTGAAAAGCAATAGCCATTCTCATCAAATGAATGGACAAAATATAAATGGTACATGGAAAATTCAAATGCAAGGAGTAAACAAATTCCTGAATTTAAGTCAAGAACGTAAAAAAAAATAAAAATGAATTATTAATATCAGAAGGGAAAAAAATATTGGGAAACTCAATATCATTCAATCACAGTGAGACTTTTCACCATTTATTACTAGAAACTGATTCCATATCCAAATACAATTCGTCTCTTTAAAAATATGATCTCTTATGGACCCTTAATAGAAAACATTACGAAAGCATGATCTTTTTTTGTTCGCATATTTATGAGAGTTTTGATCTCACTCGTTGAACTTGGTGCCTAACCACGTTCCATACTTGAGATGTAGATGTTGGCAATATGTCGTGTGACCACTAGTCGGTCCTTTTAGAAAGTTCTTAATCTAGAGTCATGAGAGGAACACAAGAAAGGGGATGGATAATTATTAATTACACGACCAATCATGGTCTAATGTGCCTTCGATTTTCGGTGGTGACTCCCCAGCAAGGTCTCTTCACTATACAATTACTGCTTTTCTATTGAGTTCACACTCATTTCCATCCACTCTTGTTGGCAGTTCCTGAACAACACAATAATCTGTGAAAAAACTGACATGGAGAGGAGAGTTCCTTGTTAACGAGCTTACAAAGAGCAAGTTAAATTGAAATTGTGGAACGTAAAGAACATCATACAATGTCAATGAAGGACTGAGTTGAACAGATTCGGAAATTGAACAAGGATACGGTATTGTTGGGAAGAGTAACAAACGAGTTCGAAATAGGAATCAAGTTACGGAATAAGAACTGATCAAAACATATATGGCTTGTAGCACCTGAGTCAACTATCCATATGAACCCTCTTACTTCCTATTCTCGATGAGAAACAGAGAAACAAGTACCTGATGTGTGTGCCATATTCATATCAGCTGATGTATCAGACTTGGCCAAAGTCAGATGAGAGTTCAACATAGCAAGTAAATGTTGATATAAACAAGTACCTGATGTGTGGCAGTTGCAGCATTCTGATTTGATGAATTAGGCTTCTGCCTTGGTTTATATCCAAAGGATAACCGTGAAGCTTATAGCATTTATCCATGGTGTGTCCAGTGAGTCCACAATAAGTCCAAATTTTGAATGGAAACCTTGAAACCAACATCAGACTTGGCCAAAGTCAGATGAGAGTTCAACATAGCAAGTAAATGTTGATATAAACAAGTACCCGATGTGTGGCAGTTGCAGCATTCTGATTTGATGAATTAGGCTTCTGCCTTGGTTTATATCCAAAGGATAACCGTGAAGCTTATAGCATTTATCCATGGTGTGTCCAGTGAGTCCACAATAAGTCCAAATTGGACGATCCTTCTTTGGTGCTTTAACAAAAAAATTGACTATAGTTAGGTCGAATGCCTTCATTTTTGACAGCCATTGAATTATTGGGAGCGAAAGTTCCAGTTAGCATATTCACATTTCTCTGATGCTCTTCTTGAAATACAAGTGCAAACATTTTGTTAATAGGCAGAATTGGATCCATGAGTAATATCTAACTTCGAGCCTGAGCAAAGGAGTCATGAAGCCCTATCAAAAACGACATCACATATTCAGTCTGGTAGTGATCTGCCATAGATTTAGTACCTCCACAAGTGCATTTTCCACATGAACAAACCGGCCTATAACTACTGAGTTCTCCCAAATAGTTCAGTTTAGTGAAATAGGCTCCAACAGTGGATTGAGCTTGAGTGTGATTCATTAACTCACGCCTCAACTGGAAAATGCGTTGTCCATTTTTCTATTGAAACCTCTCTTCGAGATCCTCCCAAATCTCACGAGCCGATTCAGAGTATATGATACTAGTTGATATCTCCTTAGATACTGAATTCAGGATCCAAGAAATAACCATGTTATTATTGCGAATCCATGAATTAATGAGAGTTTCATCACCTTCAGGCTTTGGAATTGAGCCGTCAATGAAGCCTAACTTATTCTTCACAGACAAAGCTATCACCATACTCCTGCTCCATGAGGCATAATTGTCACAGGTTAGCAGTTGAGACACCAAAACAAGTCCTGGACTGTCCGAATGTAAAAATTCAATCTATTATCTATGTAAAAATTGTTAACTGCAGGTGATACATTATCTGATTGCATTGAAGCATCTGTTGCCAGGGAGATGCAAAGTTTATGCAATCAATGATCAATTGGAGAAGAAGAAGATGATGATTGCAGAGCTGGAACCGGAAGTTAGCTCTGATACCATATTGATTGAGAGAGAAAATATGAAAACAATATTCTGCATTTGCATTGTAAAATGTCTGTTTACAGTATATATAAATAGCAGATAACAAATAACAGAATTGACAGCTATAGCCTATATGACAGTTGTCCGCTTGAGCTCTAATATAGTAGAATTTTGAAATCCAGTTATTTTTGCACTAGAAAAAAAAAATCATAAATTTCATGATTCACACATTTTGAGAAAGATGTTTCACTTCCATACATAATCAAATTTACAAAAGCCAATCTAGCTTATCAACTCATAGTGAAATTACAGCCTGTTGTGTGTACATAGATATGATGCCAAAATTTTGTCAGAATACACTTGCAATTTTTGATTCGATAATGGCGAAAAAAAAAAAAAAAAAAAAAACAGACCAACCAAATGCTACCACATTAGCATCTGGTGAACTTCTGGCACTTCTGCTTTTGTACAAGCAGAGAAATCCGTGAAATTAAGCCTCTTTTTGATTTAGGTAAAAATTAGATTTTTCAAAAGTTGATAAAACTTAATGTGTTGTTATACTGAGGCTAAATTTCTAATAGCATAACGTCCGTGAAAAGTCCTTAAATACTACAATTATTTTAGTAAAAAATTCCACAACTACAAACCCCAAATCGATCGACTCTGATACTCCCTTAGCTGCTCTGCTAAATTCGATCGCGTTATCATCTTCTGTCCCTTCATTTGCACAAACCTCGCCTCCACCCCCCCCTCTCAAACATGAGTATGCATTAATGGAAATCTACAACATTCAACACTAAACACGTCTTTCATAATTGAAAAACAGAACACCCCTTGAAAAGGTAAAATAGAATTCAGTATACATTTATAGATTAAAAAATAAAAATAAAATTGAAACCAGTTTCTCTACAAAATTAATTATAATCAGTTAATCTAATAGTTTTACATAGTTCCTTGAGGAGCTGATGCAGCCCGTCCAAGCTTCCTCTAATATCTGAACAAAGAGTTGAATCCTGTGTATATAAACCAGAGTTGAGCTTTACCAATGTTGGAACAAAAGGGATATACCGTTGATTTAAATCCCTTGTTTCCGGCATCGTCCCTATTCTCTCCCACGATTTGATCAATACATCGTGAATATAAATTACTCGCTGCATTATTGAGTTCCTAAAAAGAAAAAACAGTTGTTTTCCATTAAACAACATTGGAATGCCATTCCTCAATCCATAGTTTCCTTCTCTTCTAGCAATGTTATCAATTGTGTGCAAAATTTGCCACTTTTTTTGTACACATTCATAAACATATATCACAATTTCATATTCGAAAGCGCGCACGAATACAAGAGAATCGTGGACTCCTCCAAACCATACATCATAATCGAACATCACATCAGCAGTTCTGGAAAACGGTCCCTTAATGATTCTAGCACTACGCTTTTCTAGGTCAAAAGCAAGAATACTGCCATCTTTTATAAGCCAATTCATAGAGTTACGAAAGAAAACAGGTAGAGTACTTAGAAACGTACTTAGTTCACAAACGAGTTCTTCTTCATGGATTTCTTCCCACATGCACGAACTTGCAGTAAATGTCCAGAATTTAAACACTTTCTTCTGCCGATTGGTAAGGCTTCGCTTTACGTCAACAGCTACTAATCTATACGATTGAGTGCTTGAATCCACGGCCAAACCAATCTGGTCACTATGTTGGTTACTGGGGACAAGTTGGAATTCTCCTGTAATAGGGTTGAATACACCATAGGTATTATGTAATTCAAAGTGTAGGAAAAGAAGGCCACTACACGACGCCAGGACTCGAACCAGAGTGGGTAGATTTTCAGAAATATCAAGATAGTTTGAAAAGTAAGGAGGGTCGAGTCGAAATTGGCCAAAAATCTTGGGATATTGTTCGGAGCAGTGAAGGACTGTACAAACTTTTTGAATTGATTGAACAGAGTGTTTGCGTTCTTGATGAGAGATATAGGTATGAACATCCTTGCTGAGAAACTTGCATCGGATTGCTTCCTTTAGGGGCAAACGCGAGATCACTTCAAGAACCATGTCAATATTCAAGTTTCTCATGGTTTTGAAATCGAATAATGATGCTTCGGAATTCTATAATCAAAATAATGTAAATTTTCAAGGGAAGGTGAGGTAGGTATATATAAGGTTACATAGTTGGATTAATTCTTTTTCAACTAGGATTGGGAAACAGAGAGGAAACTAACTATTTTCCTAATTCTTTTCTGATTGTGAATGAGAGGCGAAGTTATGCATGGCAGTATTGTGGTGCATGGAATCCAATAAGTTAATCTTCCAAAAATAAAATAGCCAAAAATTCGAAACCCCATTGCCAACACTGAAGAAAAAGGAAAATAATAGAGACGAAATATTTTTCTATTTTTCGAACCAAAAAAAAAGGGTGAAGACTTAATCTACTGCCTAAATAGAAACGGAAACTGAAGGTCTCTATTTTTTATTTATTTTTTACTTTTTTTTTTCTTGCAGTGGTAATATAGTTTAAGGGTTAACAAACAAAAAATCGTTAACATGCCTAACCAAGTCGAAACCTCGATCTTGAAACCTTATATTTGGAAATTGTTGGGTTTAGGTTTCAAAATTTTAAAAATCGAACAAAATCATTTGAAAATTGTTCAATTTAGCTTTTTAAAATTAAAAATCGTTTAAAACAAATTCAAAGTGTTCACCTAAAATTATTTGTTTTTACTCAGTGTACTATTATTTTATTTGTTCAAGTTATAAGTTAATTGCTAGTTTCATTTAATTGACTCTTTAAAGAAACAATGGTATATGTATTTTTCTCTATTTCAAACATAATATATTTGTAAGCTTAAATTTTATAGTTGAAACTTGTATTATTTTATTGGTATAAGCTTGTATTGAGAGAAATATAATAGTATCATAAATTTTATGTTTATAAAGTTTTAATTTAAGTGCTATATTGAGATTTAAAACCAATATATTTATTTTTTTCACTTATTTGAAATATTATTTTTACATCGCTAAAACCATGGTCTGTAACCAATCCGGATATAATAATAATAATAATAATAATAATAATAATAATAATAATTTGGTTTGAAAATAATTTAAAAAATCGTCTAAATCGAGATATGAGTCACAGTAGATTCTAAGAAAGGGAATCAAGCGATGGCAGATATTAATATAATAATAATGCTAAATGTACATTCTGTCCCTTACAGGCCCCAGCAAAAAAAATCGATTAAATCGATCGAACTCGTGTTGATTTAGGTTGGTTTGAAATAGCAAATTGGTTCGATTTTGTTAATATTTAACCACTACAACATCAGGATTGGGTATGGGTTAAGACTCCTTAAGTATTTCATTATCAGGCTTTGAAAGGTTGCAGGAGCATGGGTTAATCCAAAGGGCATTACCTTGAATTCAGAGAGCGCTTGGTGTGTTTTGAATGCTGTTTATAGATGTCTCCTCTAGCTACCCTTATTTGATGATAAGCAGATCTTAAGTCAATTTTTGAGAAGTTGATCCATATAGCTCATCATCAATCAACAGCATAGGGAACTTGTCCTTGATGGTAAGATTATTTAACTGTCTATAATCTACACAAAACCTTCAGAAACCACCCTTCTTAATTAGAAAGATGGGTGAGGCAAATGGACAATTACTCTGCTATATAACCCCACTCCGGCACATCTTTTACTATTTTCTCTACCTCAGCTTTATGTACATATGGGCACCTGTAGGGTCTAATTTTAAAAGGATGTGAACCCTCCTTAAGAGGGATATGATGTCATGAGACCTATGTGAAGGAAGTCCATGAGGTTCTGCAAATTCATCCATAAACTCATCAATATATACCTTCCAACCTCTCATGTTTTTGGCATATCACTTTCGTTGATTGATCAGATGACTCAGTCTTAGTAGACACAGCAACAAAAGCAGCATCATGTCTTCAATTTTCTTGTCCAGTTTTCTAAGATGTTCCTCATTAGTTTTCTGTCTAGTTTCCATCTTGCCCAGGAGCTTACTGCTCTCATACCAATTGTAATAGTTGAAGTTCTATGACATAAAACTCAATCAAAACCATTAACTTAGATAATTGCAATGATATTCAAATGGAAGTCACAACTGATATTGAAAGAAAATTACGAGAAAATGGTGGAAAGATAAAGAAGGAAGATCAGGAGAAGAAAAATGGAGTGATTAGATAGTTTGCGTAACAGGTAATTGCAATTCTAAACATGTGATTCCTTCCTTAATCTGACATATATTTATACATTCTCTTTCCTAACTGTAGATGCTAAATCCTCCCCTGAAATTGCCTTTCCTCTTTTCACGTTTTATTAACTTTTGCCCAATAAAAGGTCATCCCTTTCAATTCTTCTCTCGGCTTTTCAAATTTCTGTTACTACTCTTTTGTTGTCGACCCCAATTCCATTCAACTGTCATCTTCTTTTCTCGACAACACTATTGGAGCACTGCTACCCATCTTTCTGACTGCATGTTTTCTGCCATATTGCTTCTACAAATTGTGATG
>CAIGRQ010248456.1:0-13184 GCA_903798375.1 Fraxinus sp. D2006-0159 | reverse complement strand
CTAAAATGGGTGACAAACAATATTAATTTAGATCTAGATTCTATTATAGATGAATTTTATGCGATAAAATATCGTCGGGTACAATTGTAATGGTAACGTATTACAAATTTTCTAGTTATATATAAATTTTATTTGTACATCAAATTTTAAAAATTTTTGCCCCCGTACAATTTTCTGGCTTCGTCCCTGTACAGGATTCCATGTCTGCCTCGGGTCATGTATCAGAGAAGCTTAGCCTTCCGGTTCTGCAATCCAGGATGCGGTCCGACCCTGAAGGCTATACGTCGGAGCTCGTTTTAATTTACAACCAATTCAAGTCATCTCTTGAACTTTTCGAGCAGCAAGCGCTTTAAATTTCACCTCATTGAGTGGAATCGCCACCGACCCAACGGTGGCGAAGGATTTGGGCGACGGAGCCTTGTTCTTAGCCTATGTCACTCCATTTTACCGTAAACGATTAGCGCAATTCCCAAAAGAGTTGGCACGATTCTTGAAGTCTTCGGCCCGATCCCTACCGTCGGGACTCAGGGTGCATGTAACTCAAGCTCTGATTCTTTTAAGTAATCGCAAGGTACTTTTTTCTTTTGATTTTTTGAATTATTTCTGATGAATGTGTTGTTTAGATTTGTTTGTCATTATTTGAATAATGTTTGGTTTTTAAAATTTCTTAACTATAATTTAACACGGTCAGAGCGTTAAGATAATTGAAAATAATTGCAGCATAAAATGTAAATTTCCATTATTTTGAGGGTTTAGAAATTAAAGAGCAAATTGTCCCTCTTAAAAGCCCATTTTAGGTGCATATTTGTATTTTATACTAATTATTTTTTGATGGAACTTTGAGACAGAACTCATGAGTGTTTATATTTACCGGCGGTCTAAATTATTGTTGGTATTACTTTGTTGTGTATTAGCTAGTTGATATTGTGGAGACACTTGAATTGTTCATGGAGCTCCAAAGTTTGGGGGATAGGGTGCTGAGGCAGCTAGCATTCTCGCATGTAATACATGGTATTAGGTGGATGAATCAGAAGCATAAGAATGATCCCAAGAATCGGGCACTTCAAAATATTTTGTTTGGCATGCTGCAGGTATTTAAGTTTACTAGGTAAACCTGTTTTTCTCATTTTTAGTGGATTTCCAGTGGTTTAATCATTATTGTCTGAGTTCTTGTTTCACGATAGCAAGAAGATGAGGCAATAGCGAAGAGAGCTCTTATTACCCTCTGTGATTTTCATCGGAGGAAGGTCTGGTTTGATGATAGGACAGCAAATGCCATATGCATGGCTTGTTTTCATGTGTCCTCAAAGTGAGTACCAAAATTGCATATTTGGTTGTCCTCTTGTTTTCATTTTTACATTGTGTGTTCAAACTTGAAAAACTCTCTATGTATTTGAATTCCTCAGGATCATGATAGCTGCTCTGTCATTTCTTCTTGATTTTGAGAAGATTGAAAATGATGATGAAACTGATGATTCAGGCAGTGAAGCTGACCTTGAAACACAGCAGACTCAAATAGTAGTCAATAAAGAGTCTATTTACAAGGTTGGTATTCGATCAACACATGACCCAAAAACTGGGCTTGGTGTTTGAGAAATCATTGGTAATTTTAGCATCTCATTTATTAGCTAGCAAAACCCTCATATCCAAATTGTTGAATTTTCTTCTGTGTGCAACTTGGATTTTTAAGAATGGATAAGTTTAGTATGCCGTTCAAGCTGCGAGACCTTCCTTATTGCATAAAATTGTCAAAGTGGACTGTAGGAAAAATCCTTGTCCAGCAGATGTTTCTTTTCTGCTTCATTTTCATTATGAATTGAACAAAGGAAAAATCATTATCATGTTGTTGTGGTTAAAATGAATGGCAGATAACTCATAATAAATTTTTGAACATCTAGGCAAAGCATAAAGGCACAACATCGAGCGTGTCATTCGTAGTATGAAGAACCAGCACCGGCTCTCCTCTGAGAATAGTAATAATTCAAATTACTTTTCACCATTAAACCATTTGAAAGATGCACAGGTTCGTTTGAATATTGTCAGTGTTTGCTGTGATGTGTTCTGTTGAAAATGGTAGAAAGCATTTGATTTGTATTCTTCCAGCAGGGCTTTGCTGAAAAGCTGTTCTCACGCCTGCAAACTAGCAATGAAAGGTTTGAGGTAATTCATATTCATTTTTTCATCACTTTGTTTTGCAATAGGGAATTTTGTTGTTATCTGTTTATTTTTCCCTGCAGGTTAAGATGATGATGTTAAAAGTAATTTCCCGAACTGTTGGACTTCACCGCTTGATTTTGTTAAACTTCTATCCTTACCTTCAGAAATACATTCAGGTGTGTAATTTATTATTCTCAGAGAGTCGTGGAGGCAATTGATTTTGATTTTTAGCTGAAGTCTGATTATATTTCGTTCAGCCTTATCAACGTGACGTCACAAGTTTACTCGCAGCAGCTGTGCAGGCGTGCCATGACATGGTATTTTCCATTTGGTTGAATCTTATTCCCCTTCACTGAAGTGCTGACTTCCTCATCTGTTGTCAATAGAGAGATTTTTGCTCAGTCCTGATAATTTTTTTTTTCTGTACTAGGTACCACCTGATTCAGTAGAACCATTATTTAAGCAAATAGTCAATCAATTTGTGCACGATCGAGTGAGCACAGGTATTTCCTTTTTTTTTCCTTGAGAAATAAGTTTTCCCATTTTGATTGGACCTTATTTGGCCCGTTGGTGTTCCCAGGCAATCTCTGTTGGACTGAATGTAGTGCGGGAAATATGTCTACGCATGCCTTTGGTATGTCCATTTCCTTGAAGCCATACACATATGTTCTTTTTTCCTTGACTTTCTGCATCTCACACCTAGTATATTCACCTTATCCTTTCCCAGTTGATGAGTGAAGATTTGCTGCAAGATCTCGTTTTGTATAAAAAATCACATGAGAAGGCAATTTCTTCAGCTGCACGTTCACTTGTTACTTTATTCAGAGAGGTAAATGAGCCATTGATGTTATAGTAGTCAGTAAATTGAGTGGAAGGGATTTTGTTCAGGAAGACTAAAAAGGTGCTTTGCAGGTTTGTCCTTCACTATTGATCAAGAAGGATCAGTAAATTGAGTGGAAGGGATTTTGTTCAGGAAGACTAAATAGGTGCTTTGCAGGTTTGTCCTCCACTATTGATCAAGAAGGACAGAGGGAGGCCTACTCACCCAAAGGCCAGGCCTAAAGCATTTGGAGAGGTGCAGGTTGCTAGTAATGTCCCTGGGGTCGAGTTGTTGGAACAAGATGATGATGATGGCAGTGGTGATGACATTGATGAGGATGGGGGATACAGTGGCTTGCCCGATGATGATAATGAAACTGATGATGTTGGCCCTATTGAAGAAGGTGATTCTCAGTGTGAATCTGGTGGTTCCAGTGATGATGACTTTGTTACTGACGGTGACAGTGGTGAAGATGATGTACAAGAGGATGAAGAAATGTCTGATAGCGATAATGATAATGAAGCTGCTGATCATGCAGATGACATTAGTGACGAATACAAGAGTGATGAGGAGCTAAAGGAGGACTCTACCACTTTTGTGGAATCTGATGATGGAACTGCAAAGGACAAGAAATCTAAAGCACAGAAGAGGAAGTTTTCTGATTTTGACGGACAACTGAATGCTGCTGGTAAAAGTCTTCGTGCTTTAAAGAAATTAGCTGGAGAAAAGGTGGGGAATGCTGCCAAGGACACTAATGATGGTATTCTTTCCAACGACGACTTCCAAAGAATAAAAGAGCTCAAGGTATGTTGCTTCTTTTGTGCTGATCTGTCTTGTATTTGCAGTTGAATCTGATTGTGGATACTTCCATCTTATGTTTAGAATACAGTTATTTATTTTTTGTCTCCTTATATTTTACATTTGATGGTATACCCTAATTAATTTGGAACCTTAGTTGAGTTGAAAATATATTATATTGTTGTAATTTTCTCCTTTTCTTTGATTATTAGACTAAGGAGGAGGCCAAAATTGCCTTGGCCCAGCATGGATTTAAGATTCCAAGCTCAGACCAACTTAGTACTAAGAGAGTTGATGCTGCCAAACTCGAGGTGAGTTCCATTCAAAGTTTCTTCCTTGTCATCTTTATTCTTGTAGTGCAGTAAAACCGATTTTTATTTCACCCATTTTTTGGAGAACGAAAGCAATTAAAAAAGTTTAGTTTGGTCAAGATCACCAACTAGGCTATTATGAGAATTTTGCTTTCCTTGTTATTCTTATAAGACCTCACTTCTCCTACTGAAGAACTCGTGTGATGCAATCGCTTGTTCTTTTCAGGCTAACATAAGGAAGAAGTTAACCAAGGATCAAAAATTGGCATTGGTAAGAGCTGGGAGGGAGGAGAGAGGGAAATATCAATCTCGTACTTCTATAAAACAGAAAAAGGTACTTATTTTTATTATTATTTTCATTTAGAGATAATGTCCAATGTAGGAGTCAAACATTGTATATTATCATTTTGTTCTCGTCTTGAGCATATATCATAGCATAAAGGTTTTTTTGAATTGGAAGTTTGTAGCTTTAGGCCTCATTGAACAGGATTTTTGCTTCTTTTTCTTTATTTTATGTTTTAACAATATTTGACAGACGGGTGGTACAAGCAACCAGCAAAAGGAACACAAGAAGGCCATGCCCCTTGCTGCAAAGAGATCCAAGATTGCAAGAGTCCGGGTAGAGAAGAAGAAAAAACAACAGCGTTCTGGCAAGCAATTCCGTGGAAGGAAAGCATGGAAATGACATGTTCTCCATTTAGCCTTTTTAAGCGTTTTATTTCCTTTAATTATGCATCTCCTTTTCTTTGCAATATAGATGGGGAAACATACAAATTTTGTTCTTTTAACAATTTTCTGGAGGGGGAAAATGTTACATTTCAGAAAACAAAATCAGGAGATAAAAAATATTGCATATTTAGAAGTTTGTGGACAATGTAAAAATTCTATTTTCAGTCTTAGATGCATGTTATAAGAAGTAATGATTGTTGAGTCTTATGTTCCACAGATATCTACTAGATTGCGGGATGGGAATATTTGATATTCGCCCTTTTCGTGTAGATTAAAATCAAAATTTGGTAAATTTTGATAAAAATTGATGAAATGTATAATTGAAAAGTTGTGGATTCAAGAAATATGTGGTTAAAATTAATTGTTAATTTTTACTTGTGATTAAAAGCAGATTTTAATCTATACCAAAGAGGTACATTTGAAAAGGAATTATACTATTTGAACCTTTTGGGGGTACACTTTGGTTTATTCGATCCCCACTTCCTTCCTCACATGGGGTCGGCTTTCATGCAAATAAATGCGTGGGACCTAACTCCCATGTGAAGGAGGGGGTGAGGCCGGGTAAACCAACATGTACCATCTCAAGGATGATTTGAAAAGTTTAAAGTACAAAGTGTGTGTGCATGTTATGAAATTACTTGGATTCAATGTTTTACTTTCAAATTACAAAAAATGGCTTATTGGTACAATACTTTCATCAAATGAACCTATTGCCAAATTTCTCCTTTATCTTTTCAAATTGTTTGATAACCCTTCTATATGATCTTTGATGTGTAATAGATTCTTTTTTTTTTTTTTTCAATAAAGTCCTATGAAATGATGAATATATCATCTTATTTAAATAAAACAAAAAAGAAGAAAAATAAAGAATTAATTTAAACTATAGTCCCAAATTTTCAAAAAAGTGCAGCCGAATTCCAAATAAATAATTAAAAAAAAAATTATTGACACCGCCGCATTTTTCCTACCTCATTTTATTCAAACAAATTGGGGCCAATTCATCAGTTTGCAGATTCTCGGCAATGGCTATGGCTATGGCTATGTTGATCAGAACTATCAATACAAACTATACAAGACCCACATTTCTCCTTCTCTTCGTATCAATTTCTGCTTCCGTTCGTTTCATTTCAAACCCAAATTCACAATCTTTATCCAAAGCTCCCAAATCCTATCAGAAGAATTTAATTCCTGTCTCAAATCTCTTCCGAAGGTATGGCTTCTTACCCTTTGAACTTCCCCATTTCCTAAAAAAGAATCAGTTTTTGTTGAATTTCAATACCTCAGAAATCAAAAAATCCCTATAGATTTTATTATCGCTAAAACCTTCTTGGTTTCAGAAGAAAGAAATTGATCAGGTGGTTTGTTTCATGGAGCAGAATGGGATGAATTACAAGACCTTTTGATCTTTGGGAAGAAGAGTGGCTCTGATTGGTCTGTTCTTTATTGAACTGCAGGTCAGTGATGGATTAAAAATTAATTTTTCAAGCAGCATCACTTTAATGAAAATATTTGATTACAAATGTTGCCTATTCTTTTTCATACTGATGTTGTTATCAATATTTACAAAATATCGACCTCAATATGCACGATTAGACTATTAATAATTTGTCCATAAAATGTCAAAATCTCTATCAGCATAAAATTCTAGGTTAACATTCGAACAATCGAAATAATTTATTCTTGTCGAAAAAAGAAAATGAAATTAACCAAATAAGCTATTCAATGTGATCTTAAAAAACTTGAGTGACCATTGTTTTGAAGTTAACCCAGTAAACTACTCAAGCTTAGCCAAAAATGCTTTTCTTTTAAAAGAATAATAATGATAATCAGTCATTGCAGCAATGGTAATAGTGGCCGCCACCATCCAAAATCTCCAACAATAGCAATGGCAATGGAAATGTTGATAGTAACTAATTGAAGCAATGGGTCAAATTCGACTCGGACAATGCAGCGGGTTAATGGATTAGTGGTTCAACCGATGATCCGGTGGTTCAACTGGCGGGTTACTGCATAAAAACTTATTAAAAAATATAGAGTATAAATTTTTTTAGGGGCAAAATTAAGATTTTTAATTTATTTTTCACTAATTATTTAGGTCTATAAAATAAAGTAAAATATTGGATCAAAATTTTTTAAAAGAATATTTTTATAAAAACTATAAATGATTCATTAGATAAATATAAGTTATTGCACACGAGTAATACTAAAGTACTTTATGGCTTATGCTTAAGTGGTGAGGATTCCATTATTTTTTTAGAGGTCCAAGATTCAATTCCCTTGTACCTAAAAATTTTGTAAGAGAATTTCAAAACACATCAAATCGATCAATCGGATGGGGCAAATCGCCGGTCAACTCGGTCAAAGCCCAATTTTGATCGAGTCAAGTACATTTCTATCAAATCAATCTGCCGGACGAGACCGGGTTTAATAACTATGATTAAAAGTCAATTATGAATTAATTCTATTCATAAATCAAGTATTTTTAATATTTATTTTTGTTTTAATCAAAATCCCTTTAATTGTGGCAAATTTTTAAATAATTTTATCGTTTGAATTTGATTTGAAAAATATTTATATTCTTTGGAGAGAGAAAATTGGTATAAGTACATACATTTTAATTGTACAAATAAAAATCGATTTTTTTTTTTTAATCAAAATAAAGAATAAAGAAAGCTCCTCCGAGATAAAGATCAAATTCTTCTCTCTTGGGAAAATATGTTAAAATGGGATGCACGTTTGCAAAAATGTTTGGCTTCTATTTCTAATACATACTTTTCGAGAGACCAAAATCACGTTAGTGATACAAGTCACATGCATGAATTTCAAAGGTCACATTTTAGGTTAAAACTAACAAAAAAACATTTTAATCAAAATTAGTTTTACTATAATC
Organism: Fraxinus sp. D2006-0159; assembly: GCA_903798375.1. NCBI lineage: Eukaryota > Viridiplantae > Streptophyta > Magnoliopsida > Lamiales > Oleaceae > Fraxinus > Fraxinus sp. D2006-0159. The sequence goes on along the minus strand of CAIGRQ010248456.1, from coordinate 5,479 downwards.
ACGATACATAAATCACACGTGTGTACATATATATATGCAATCTTATTCATACAGTCACACGAGTAGAGTCACACATAAACCTAATCACATTGCAATGAAGATATTATCAAAGTCCCGTAGCAGTCGGATGGTCACAAGGGATTTTTTTTATTTTTTATTTTTTTTAACACAGAGTTGCTTAAATACATTATGCAAAAACCTCAAATATTATTGTTTTAGGTCGTAGATATATTTTGAAGTAACTTATTTTTAATTCGATAACAAAACTGTGCCTCACCCATTCAACGAGCGACGACACCCCCACCCACATGAAATACCTAAACCTTGTCTTTGTCATCTTCACCCCATGCCCAAATCGCAAATCACAATTTCTCTTCTAAAATCTCGTCTTTTCTACATCTCTCTCTCGTTATTTGGAACCCTAGTCACCTTCTCATGGTGTGTCAAAAAGTATTTCTTAGACCTCCATTTAAAATTTGTGGTCAAATGTTTACGAAAGTTATCGACAAAAAATGTTAGCATTGATTATCCATACAAATATTACTATTAATCGATAATGGAGTGCAGTTATGGCTCGACAGTTTGTACAATGTATAAATGCTGGAAATGTAGCATTCTACAATTAAATTTCATCGCACTTATCATCCTTAACGTATATATTGCAAGTTGCTTCGAAATAATATATATTTTCTCTCTATGAAAACTTTAACGCCACCATTCCTGCGAGGAGGTTCCGAACACGGAAGTGACTGGGCAATACTATAGATAAAATTCTAATTTCTTTCGCTTCCTTCATACTGTTTGCTTGACCTTACCACACATTGTCGTAAGAAGGGACGGATCTGGCGGGGGGCTGGGTAGAAAGAAAAAAAAAAGAAAAAAAAATAATTCTTGTGTAATTTTATTTTATTTTGTAACGTATTAGCTCGACCCGTAATCCGATCCTGAATCCGTCCCTGATCGTAAGAACATGTTTGGAGGGTGCATGAGAAAAGTCATCTTGTACTTCATAAACATTCTAGAGAGAGAGCAAATGTTCTAATTTATTTCAGGGAGGCCATGACCATATATAATTTGATTGCAACAGCAATTTCTAAATGCAACACATCCATCAAAGCACAAAGGTGAACAGATCATCCAGAGAGTTTTACCAGAACTTAAGCATAAAGGCTAGACGAAAAATAGGCCACCACTCCCAAATTGCAGCACGTCAATTAAGATTAGGCATTGGCAAATCTGCAAAATAAATGCACAGAAGCTTATGTAACCTTCCATATAAAGAAGATAAATTTTTACCTAAGAGTCGAAAACTTAAAAGTTAATGAATCGCCTCATGGCCATTACCCCAATTCAGAAAGTTTCAGGTGAGCCTCAGCATAATCGGCAAAGAAGGCATCTTCATCCTGACAGAAAATAACAAATTAGTAAATTCAAAGGACGTGCAATTGCTAATAAACCAGTAATGGGAGGAAAAATAGATCAACCAACCGCGGCATATTTCTCAACAAGCGGGTGAAAGATGGAATCAGAGAGAAGAGCCTTGTCAGATGGCATCCACTCAGAAGCTCCCTGTACATGACAGCATCGGTGAAGTTAAGAAATAGCATAAAACAAGAAGATCAAATTGTGAAATTATAACACAAAATAGATGAATATGAATAATGAGTAGGTCTTACTTGAAGTAAGAATTATCAAAGATGAGGGGATTGGTAGTCCATGGTCCCTCAAATCCAGAACGTTCCTTGTGGCATCTTCCCTGCAGGGAAAAATATTATTACTCTGCTATTGACAAATTTCACCATATGAAAGCCAAGATGCATTCCTCAGTATCTAACAAATAGAAAAACATCAGCCAAGTACAAACCAGGGTGTGGCCGCCAGACAGTGCAACAATGTCCTTGTCACTCAAACCCATTTGTTTGATGAAGACATCCCTCAAATGGTCAGATCCTAAAACCATAATTTAAGTTTAGATTCACAAGATACTTGCCATGTACAACCTTAAGAGAGACATTTGGAAAATTTGAGATTATCTTAGATTCCAAATAACAAAACAAGTTTTTGAATTTACTAGTTCTTCACTCACCCTTGGTAGCGTCAGGCAAACGACCTTCAACAGGTGGCTCACTCTTGTCCTGAGATTTAAACAAACATCAATAATTTTTACAATTCAAAAAGATGTGTTACTTTCAGTTAAATTTAAATCACAAACAGGGTAGAATGTCATTCCTATATAAAGGGCAAAACAAAATGATCTTTCAATTACCTTAGAAGCTCCAAGTTATTTAAATGCATTGTTTTCATATAAAAGTGTGAGAAAGAGACTTAACATGTCTGTTGTCTACTTTCGGGGAACAGAGGGTAGGGAAACTTATCAGAAAAGGTGCATATAATGATATAATAATGTGACAGTAGCTAGATTATTCACCTTAAAAATAGATGGCTGCCCTATAGTTTATATATTATGAGCCAACAATGTAAGAAATGGAGTTCAGTGATGACTCCAGTGATGAGCAGAGAGTATGATGAGTATTGTTAGTGGACAAAAAACGGTATTAGTTTATTTAAGAGAAATTGAACACTTGAGAAGGCACCCTAGTCAAATCAGAAGTCTCTTGCAAGTGCTAATTGGGCCAAAGCTGGCAGAGTAAACTAGTGGGAGGCTACATTAACAAACTTTGGCATTGAGCTCATATTTGAACATGGTATTATACTCAAGGCCCGTTTGGTAACAATTAAAATCCAATTAAAATTGAAAATATGACCGTCATTGGGTCCCACCTGTCTAATAAAAGTCAACAATAACGGCTAGTTTTTCAATTTTAATCCGATTTTAATCTCTACCAAACAGGCTCTCAATGGGACAGTACAATGTATAATGAACAAAACCTTCATTTATTTTTCATCCTTATTATTGTTGAGTACCATTTCCAAGCAAGGTTCTCAACCGATTGGCAAAACTTACAATCAATGTGCCTTCTCCATTTAGCCCTTGTTTGGTGCCCATTATTTCAAAAAGAAAAGAGTTTTGAATAGTATTTTTAAGAGAATGTGTGGTTAAAAAGTATGGAAAAATTTTGAATTTATGTGTTGAATATTTTATTGTGTGAACATGTGGTTGAAAATGATCATATAGCAAAAAGAGTTATAAAATAATGAGCACCAAACAGGAGCTCAAACTTTAGGAAACAAACAAAAGAAATAACAGCATGGGCTATCAATGGATTGAATTTTGGGAAATTAATTTAGGGTTTTAGTCATATAACCCTATCAAGATCCGAATCTGTTAACTAAATGGATCAAATATGTATATATGTCAACCCTATCACATAACAACCTAATCCTAATCCTATTCTCCCAAAAAAAAGGGCACAAACAAACCTTAAAACTATTTTTTTTCTCAGACAATCGAGATTTTCTGCTTTAAAGCAAAGAAATGAACTGCTAAATAATGCACATAAATTACAAATCTGAATTTGCAGCCTATACTAGAAATTAAATTGGAGATTCTCCAAAAAGTAAATGAGAAGAAGATTCCATGAACCAAATTAGTATACAGTTAACTCCAATTAGTAACATCACAGCCACCTATTTTTTAATGCAATGTGGCAGACATATCTACACAATGTAATCAAGTTCAAGTCGCAGTGTCACACTTTCCAAAATCATTTCTCTTTGAAGCATTCCCTTCATGCTTAAAACTAAAATTGGGTACGTCTATTTAAAGTACACGGCACAATAACCTTGAAGTTTCCCTTAGCATTGGCTCCACGAACCGGAAGACAAAATAGATGATAGTGTATAAAAAATATATACATGTCCATGCATATGAAATGCAATAAACATGGAGTGCCGTGTGAATCCATAGGAAAAAGAAATTTCACTAACCGGCCTTCCTGGGTGGAATGGAACTTCGGGTCCTCCTGTAACTTCAACAGCAACAACTCCAGCCAACTGAGTGCAAGGAATTAATATAAAATAGTTCAATTTCTTTAGCAATTAATATAAAATCCAACACAGAATCAAATCCCAACATACATTCATGCATCAGTACATAGGAAGAGCAACCTACCTGATAGAAATCAGCATAAGAAAGGATGGGAAATAGCGCCTTTATGGGCTCCAAGAGCCCAATAGCAATGTCAATGCCATTATTGGCTGCGTGTGCCTGCTCAGCCTTAAGCCTCATGGTCCCAAAAGGACCTCCAGTTTTGCTGCAAACGTCAAATGTACCAGCAGAGTGCCATCTACAATCATACCACCAAGTTTCCACTATCATCAATCATTAATTCTAGGTAATTTCAAAATAATCAATTCGTGCATACATAGAATAGATATATGTATTTCCCAAGAAAATGATACATATTGTGTCCCAGGGCCAGGGAAAAATCTTTCATGTGATACACTCTTAAGCGGATCCCACATTATGCTTGATGCAACTTATGAATTTACGAGTGTTTTTAGCATTGCTCACTCTCTTGTTTGACTTTGATTGTGAAAACCAACAAATATTTGAAGTTTTACTTATACTTAACCCTTTAGTTCACCATTTTGAACCTAAAAGGAACAAAATCAGTATATTTAGCGTGATTTTGTCCCTGTTTGACACCCATTTTTTTTCTTTTTCTCATTGTTCCTTTCAACCACACATTCTCCAAATAAAATAATATTACACACAAATCTAAAACTTTTCATTATTTTTCCACCATACATTCTCCCATCAATCACTATTTCAAAAATTTTATTTTCATTAAAATGAGATTCAAACACACACAAATTAACAAGTGCAATTAAACTTTCTCATGGCATATACTCAAATTATTGTGAAATATCACTGAAAACCAAAAAGAGAAAAAAAGGCCAGAAAATAAATTAATCTTACGCGAGACGGAGCATGAGAGGAGCGCAGTTCTTATAAGCAATGAGGGCTCTTAGCTGTCTCTTGCATTTTTCAACGGCCTTCTGGTAATCCTCACTCACAGTTGGATAACTTTTTCCCATTTCAACGTTTCTTCAACAATCAGGCTTATTCACATCAATATGCAAAAATCAATAAATAAACAAGCATTTCTACATAAATAACTAGCAAAACAAGATATATGCATCAAAACAGTGTCTAGAACCATTAATCTGAAGATGATTAAGAGAAATCTGATGACTATACTGACCTTACAAGTTACAAGTAAAAAAATTGAAAGAAATCGTAAAAAAACCCTAGCAGGAGAGTGTGGAGAGCACAGATACAGAGCTGAAGAAGAAAAGGGAACTCTTGACTTTTTTGAGTTTTTTGATCATGGAGTGATTGACGGTCATGATTGGCAGCTGTGCGACGTTGGAATATAACGGTACGAATGTTGGAAAATTCCAACATATGGGCCACACATGCACGGGGCGGAGGGAGGGGGTCCTGTCCTGAAATGAATAAAAAATTTAGGGCAATTATATTCCCACGAGATTTTCTTATAAATACACCACATTT
>CAIGRQ010248413.1:0-20722 GCA_903798375.1 Fraxinus sp. D2006-0159 | reverse complement strand
TATAATTATATCCGCTATTTCATCCTTAAATTTTTTTTTTTTTTAATAAAATAGGCTAACCGAGCCGCTCGGCTCGTGCTCGCCGAGCGTTTCGTCAATTTGACGAGCCGAGTAGGCTCGGCTCGTCTACCTAGCCCCCCGCTCGGCTCGTGCTCGGGCTCGTTTTTTGACGAGCCCGAGCTGCTCGTGGGCGTCTACAGTACGAGCCGAGCGGGCGAGCCGATGAGCCACTCGGCTCGATTGCCACCACTAGTACTGTACATCTCCTAAACCCAATGCCCTCTAAGGTATTGGGTTTCCAAACACCAATACAAGCCCCCTCGACATATATTCATGTGCCCAAGGTATTGATTTTACACCAAATATAGTGTAACGACATATATTCATGTGCTCGAGGTATTGATTTTACACCAAATATAGTGTAAAGTCTCCTCCAATGATACCTCAAATATAGTGTAAAAGATAGTATAGTGAACAGTGTTACACCAAATATAATAATTTTGATTTAACCCCATTTTGCCCTCGTTCACACTTTTATAAAATTTGTTTCTTTCATGTATGTCCTTATTTAATATTTTAGTACTAATAATTTTAATTGATTCCTAATTATTTTAATATGATGGTTATTTATATTTAACATTTATTTTTAAGTTCTAATCAATTATTAAGTAATAATTATCTCAACAATAAATTAAAATTGTTCATTACAAAGTCAAAAGTTACAAATTTGATAATTAATAAATTAGCAATAGAACAACATACGTATATTAAAAACTTAAGTTAAAGTACAATACAACACTTGGCTAAAACAACAATTTAGTAATCCGGATGGTCTTAAATATTTTACCTCATTAAATGTAATTTCTAATTTAACAATTTTTTAAATAATATAATTTGTAAAATAAAACTTGGTATAAAATAATTCAAAATAAAATTTCTTGTAAAATTTAGTGTAAAACCATATCCAACAGAGAGGTTATACCAAATTATACGAAATTTAGTGTAGACTCTAAACCTCGATCCTTGTGCCCGTAGGTGCTCATTTTTGGGCTATGCATTTCATCAAAAAGGCTATAGATGCTACAATCCCACTTCTAATCGTACCTATATTACTATGGATTTCACCTTTATGGAAATTGAAACCTTTTATCCACCCAATTAGATTGGTTGGGCTTATCTGAAACACATGTTCCCCAACTTATCTGAAGCACTTAGAATAGATACTATCAGAACATGGCTCTCCAGCTCCTTTAGCTCTTGAATGACGTGAAGTTGATCACGAAGTTGAAATTTCTTCCCCTTTGCAGTACTCGAAGACCCAACTCCTGAGAATGATCCTAAGTTAAACTCCTTTCACACAAATTTCATGAAATCTCCGATAATGTATTACCTTACTGGCACAATTGTGGCAAGCCTCCGAGCCACTACTCATCGGACATTGAGGAAAGAAGATCAAGATACGCCATTGCCAATTATGTGTTCACAAAGGGGCTGAACGAACCTCTCAAGACCTTTGTTAATAACATTTCATGTTCTAACAAAGGTGGACGAAGCCTTCGAAGACCCGAAGTGGACTCAAGCAATCAAAAATAAAATGGAAGCATTAATGAAGAACAAGACATGGAACATAGTGCCATTTCCTGAAGAAAAGAAAACAACGTGGTGCAAGTGGATATTTTCCATCAAACACAAAACCGACAGATCTATAGAAAGACACAAGGTAAGACTCGTGGCAAAAGGGTATACTCAAACATATGATGTAGATTATCATGAAAGTTTCTCACCAATAGTTAAACTAAAAATTGTCAGAGTGTTGTTATCTCTTACGGTGAACTTAGATTGGCCAATATATTAGTTTAATGTGAAAAATGTCTTTCTTCATGGTGATCTTGAAGAAGATGTTTATGCAGACATTCCACCAGGTCACTTAGTGATCTTGAAAACTAATGAAGTGAGCAAGTTGTAGCGAGCCTTGTATGTATTAAAGCAATCATCACACTACAACAAAAATGGGCTTTGGCAATACTTAAAAGGCAACACTCATTGGTTGAATGTTGCTAAAATGGTCAATTGCAACGTTTGTGTGAGCGAACGTTGCGAAAAGTCACTTTTCCCAACGTTTTTCAAATAAACGTTGTGAAATGTCACTTTTCGCAACGTTCGCTAACTGTTGCAAAAAATGAGATTGAACGTTGCGAAAAGTCTCATTTTTTGCAATGGTCAGCGAACGTTGCAAAAGGTTACTCGCAACATTCATTGAATGTTGCGAAACGGTCCATGAACGTTGCTAAAAGTGACATTTCGTAACGCTCGCTTACTGTTGCGAAAAGTGACACAGCTCCACAAAATCAAATCTATTTAACATTAGCCCTAAATTTTCCTTATTCTCGTCTCCACCTCTCCCTCTTCTCCTTTCTTCTCCCTCCCTAATCTAACCTAATCCCACGTTATTTGCTTATAAATTTCCCTCTCTGATTTCACATTTTCTAGGGTTCTATCTCACACACTACACAACTAAATACTCTAATTAGTAATTAATCTATATTCCAATAGAGTTTCTCACGAAGGAGGGAAGAAATACTTGTCAAACGCGATGCCTCGTAGGCAATACAATGATGATGGCGACCTAAAGCCAAAGGAGGAAGGAGATTTCGAGGCGGTGGACAAGGAACATGAGGAAGATGAGGAGTACCACGGTGACGGGAAGGCTGGAGGGAAACAGACAAGATCGGATTTCGTAGACGATTTGGCGGAGGAGGACGATGAGGAAGTGCCACAGCTCATGTTCCCGGAGAGCCCTACGGTCCGGAAGAGATTCGGGTTTTTCTTGGGGAGGATAGAGTAGAGGAGAAAATGAGGAGAAGAGGTATCATTCCTTTTGTGATATTAGAGCGAGCATTATTTCTATTTGTCAGAATTTAAGAAAGAAGCAGGTATCAAGCCCTCCAAGAACAAAAGTAAGCCCATGTCTTAATCTTGATAAGGTTTCATATCTTTGTGTATATTACGGGCTCTTCTTGATTTTTGAATCTGGGTTTTCATTTTCTTGAAGAGAATAAGTAAATTTCTGGTAATTTGCATACTGTATCAAGATTTGGCATTTTTACTGTATATTTATTTTCTTCTATAATATCTATTGAATTTATTCTGTACGTTATGCAGTTTTAATAGGGGAGGAGCCACCATGACTAATCTTGATTCAACTGGAGTTCCAAGTCCAAGCAGGCTTGAGGTTCTTGAAATTCTTTTTCTTCTGTTTAATCTTATTTGAGAAATTGAAATTCTTACAGGAAAAATAACTGTTGTATCAGGGAAAATACAAGGCAATGGTGGTTTGTTGGTTTCTGGGATTGGGATACCTTGTCTCATGGAACAGTATGCTAACAATAGGAGATTACTACTATAATTTGTTCCCAGTAAGCACTTATATCCATCTTTTTCTGCTTAGAATAATTAAGTACTAATAAAACCATATTTTTTTTCCTCAATTAATTTACATTTTTCTCATCTCAATTCTATATTGTCTTTGTGTAAGGACTAAAAATAGTGTCTCATTGATTTGAGTTGGTTCTAGTAAAAGTAAAATGATGTTGTAATAGTTGGTAATGGTTCAATGATCTAACGAGTTTGAAACTTCTGCAAACAGAATGATTTTAATCCCGGCCCATAAATATCCATGTTTGGCGGAACTTTGAAATGTCAATTACTTATGATGCAAAGGTGAGATAATTTTTCTACACCTTTAAATGATAAGGAAACTATTAAGTTCTATTAAGAGCTCCTTTTTTTTTCTCTCTCTTTCCTCTCTGCGTTACCAGCTTGTGCTTGGTTTTATTTATAGGTTTTAGAACATGCATTTATTTGCTTGACCTGGATTGTAGAGGCATTTGTGTCATCGCCAGAAAAGCTTGCTTAACATATTTCTATATCATGTCTTTATTCCAAGGGACCGAAGTTTCTTTCCATACATTTTGGAGTTCAGTTAATAATGATTATTGAAGTTATTTGATATTTTTATCTTCTACCTTGTTTTGTGATTGATTTATGTAAATTAGTGTATAAATAAAAGAATTAAAAATTTAACCATTTCTAACTTTTGATCTAATTTTGTATGGATATTGTTACATTTTGGAGTTTAGTTAATGATGATTATTGGAGTTATTTGATATTGTTATCTTCTACCTTGTTTTGTGGTTGATTTACGTAAATCATTGTACAAATAAAAGAATTAAAAATAAAATAAAAATGCAAAAAAGACCTATGGCAACGGTCAAAAAACGTTGCGAAAACGTGTCTTTTTGCAACGCGCAATGCACGTTGTCAAAAGTCGACCCCTCTACGGCAACATTGAACTTTGCAACGCACGTACGAACGTTGCGAAAGGGTTTTCGCAATGTTTTTTTACCGTTGTCGTAGGTCTTTTTTGTTGTAGTGTCATGGGCATGTTTTGGGCCAATTTAGATTGGCAATGAGGAACTATGGTTTCCAACAAAGCAATATAGATCATACTTTTTTTTTTTCTCAAAAACTAGCAAGGCAAGATAACTTTTTTAATTGTCTATGTGGATGATATAATCATTACAGGAGATGATATTGAAGAAATATTACAGCTTCAAGGGCAGTTGGCTAGTAACATCGAAATGAAAAAAATTAGGTGGGTTCAAGTTTTTCTGGGTATGGAGGTTAACAAATCAACCTAAGGCATCTTTCTATTCCAAAGAAAATATGTCGTAGATTTAATATTTGAGGTTGAATTGTTGGAGTGTAAACAAGTGGATACCCCAGTTGTACTAAATCTCAAGCTTGGGGTATATTCGAACCAGAAACCAACCCATGAGGGAAGATATCAACAGTTAGTTGGCAAACTAATTTATCTCTCTCAAGCTAATTTCACTTTTGTTTGTGGAAATCTTGTTACATGGAGAAGTAAGAAACAAAAGGTGGTCGCACTCCCTAGTGCAGAAGTGGAATTTTATGGGATGGCCAAGTGTTTGTGTCGGTTTCTTTGGTTGAAAAGATTGCTAGCCGAGATTGATTTTGCCTCCAAATCTGAAATGAACCTTTCTTGTGACAATAAGGCTGCCATAGATATTTCATAAAGTCCACTTCGACATGACCGAACTAAGCATGTGGAGGTAGATCGGCACTCCATCAAACATAACCTAGAGACTAAGACAATATGGTTCCCATTTGTCAAGTCTTGAAGACCAGCTAGATGATATACTCACCAAAGCCGTGTCCAACAAAGATTTCTACAACTCACTGGTCAAGTAGCGTATAAAGGATCCGTATGAATCAACTTGAGGGGGAGTGTTGCATGAGTTGTAATGTAAGGAAAGATTGGCGAAATTATAGGAAGTGGGATGGAAAATAAAAATTATTTCCTTCACACATTAGTTTGATTGTAGGAACCAAATCTGTATAGCCTAAGAATTATATTCTCCCTTTATATATATTTGTAGCAAATGATTGTAAAGTTAAGTTAATGAAATATACACACTAGGGTTGCACAAAAAAACCAAGAAGCCGCAAACCAAACCGAAGTTGTTGGTTTGGGTCCACATGGACCCGCGGTTTTTTTTTTCTCTCAAACCGAACCAAACTATTTCAAAATGGCTTCGTTTATGTTTCAAATTTTAAAAACCGCAAAAAAACAAAATCAAACTGCACTTTTTGTATTTAAAAAAATATTTTCATATAAATTCTAAATTCTCATATATAAATTTTATTAAAGTATTGTTTTTAGAATTTTTTAAAGTATACTTTTTTGGAGGGTACAAATTTAATTAACTTAACTCATGCATAACAAACAAGTCAGTAAGTCATTGTAATTAGTATTTAGTTGGGCATTCGTTAAAACAAAATTTAGGCCCATAATTACAAAATGAATTGAACATGAAATTGTGAAGTTGCCCATCCATATATGCAATACCGTCTTTGCAAAAACACAAGCAAACCAAAGTTATCAAGTTTATTCAAAAAGAAGTTAGAGAACAGATTACAAGGTACTTCATATTGTCCGAGTTACCGTTTCGACATGTGGAGGATGAAGGTTTTCAAGGCTATACAAGATATTGTTTTTCCAAAATTTGTGTTTTCTTCAAGGATGACACTAGCAAGAGCTATATATAATTTGTTCCTAAACGAGAAGAAGAAATNGTGGAGGATGAAGGTTTTCAAGGCTATACAAGATATTGTTTTTCCAAAATTTGTGTTTTCTTCAAGGATGACACTAGCAAGAGCTATATATAATTTGTTCCTAAACGAGAAGAAAAAATTGAAGAAAGAGTTGGGTCAACATAGAATTCATTTGACTATTGATTGTTGGACGTCAATACAAAATGTTAGTTATTTGTGTTTAACTGCTCATTGGGTTGATAATGATTGGACATTTCAAAAAATGATTATAAGTTTCACTCAAGTCCCAAGCCATCAGAGAGATATAGTGGAAAATGAGTTGATTTTTTGTCTTAAATACTGGGGAATCAATAAATTTTTTGTGTGACTATTGATAATGCCTCTTCCAACAATGTAGCATTACTGAGATTGAAGAGTTGTTTTGAGGAGAAGAAGAATGGTCTAGTATTGGACGGAGAAATGCTTTATATGAGGTGTTGTGCTCATATAGTCAATCTTATTGTTTGTGAGGGCTTGAAAGAAAGAAGCCATGCTATTTCAGCTATTCATAATGTAGTGAGATTTGCTAGATCTTCCCCAAAACGACTAAAAAGGTTCAAGGAGAGTTGCAAGGAGGTAAATATTGAGTCTTGAGCTTTGTTGTGTTTGGATGTCACGACTAGATGGGATTCCACATACTCGATATTGCAAACTGCTACAAAGTTTAAAAAAACATTTGTTGTTTTGGAAAGCGATGGAAACTATACAAAATATTTTAATGAAGACATGTCCGATAGATGAAATATAAATGGACCACCAACACATGCCGATTGAAATATATGATGAAGAGATTGCAAAAATTCTGTTAAAAAGGGTTGAAGAGACACTCCACAGATTGTATGCATGCTATGAAGAAATGGTGACCCCAATCACTTCACCATTAGCTTCATCAAAGTAGGCTACCAAAAATAGTAGTCCTAGTCCTTCGCAACCTGCTCTCGGTCTTTCTAAACAGATTCCTCGTTGCTAGATGCTAACTTGATACTATTTTTTTGTCTTTTTGTTTATATATCGAATTTTAAACAAATATGAATGCAATTTAACATTTAACATTATTAGTTCTTGTTTAAATGTATAAGTTAACTTGTTTTAAACATATAACTATAATGTCGATAGGAAAATCGCGGATTTAAATCGAACCAAACCACAAATAATGGTTTGGTTTGGTTTGGAAAAATTTCAAACCACATGATATGGTTTGAGTTGAAAATATAACACAAACCGCCCAATTTGAACTGTGTTCACCCCTAAATTACACACATGGATATCTATTTAGCATTAGAGAATCTTTAATGACATGAAAAATCTCTCTTTCACTAGCGACTACTAATGATTATGGACAGTCACATGGTTAGCAAGAAAATAGAGTGAGTTGAACTAACCTTTTCAAAACATGTTCAACGGGAAATTCTTTGTATTCGCCGATCGATTGCTTCCATTGGATCCATTGCATAATATAAACTTGAGTTGCTGTGTTTTCTTTATTTAATGAATACACGATATGTGTTTCCAAAATCACTAGATTTGAGGGGTTAATACCTGTTCAATGTGGAATATTGATGGGATTTAAAAGAAAGAGGAAGAAAGTTGAGCCATTTTCATGTATATAACTTTAAAAAAGCTTACAAGGCTGGAATATATATATAGCAGCATACATGAATTACAAAAAGTCTCTAGCGAACTTCTAGTTAACAACTCTTTACCTACTATCACTTAACTTGTTGATAGCATTCCTAATCATTATGCAAGACCATACTATACTAGACTTCGATCACTCAGAGACCTTAACTTTAGCTAGATATAAGTACAATAAAAACATTAGACTTTTAACAACAAAAGTGTCGATCTAATGTCAATACTCCTCCTTTACTGGAAACACCAAGGCATTTCCTTAATGTTTCAAACCTTCCTTTAGAAAAAGATTTTGTTAGAACATCAACATATAAATCCTCTGAATAGCAGTGCACCAGTTCCACTTCCTTTCTTTCTTGTGCTTCCCTGATTGAGTGGTATTTGATCTTGATATGCTTTGTTTTTCCATGAAACACCAGGTTCTTCACCATAGCAATAGCAGATTGGTTATCACAATGGATAATTGTTGCTTCAACTTGCTTGTGTTTAAGATCCTCTAACACTTTTGTCAACCAAATTGCTTGATTTATCGCTTCTAATGCGGCTATATACTCTGCTTCTGCTGTTGACTGAGCTAGTGTTTTTTGCTTCATAGAATTTCAGCAAACAATACTTGATCCAACATAAAATACATAACCAGATGTGCTTCTCATATCTTCAGGAGATCCAACCGAATCACTATTAGTAAATGTAGTTAAAACAGAGTTTCCGACTTCCTGAACCAAATTCCCATCTTCTCTGTTCCCTTTATGTATCTCAGGACTCTTTTTGCAGCTTGAAAATGAATTTCACTTAGCTCTTGTTTGAATCTTGTCAAGATGTTTGTAGCAAATGTAATATCAGGACTTGTTGCAGTTAAATATAGTAAACATCCAACCAAACTTCTATAGTTTCTTTCATCAATCCTCTTGGCTTCATCTTATTTTATCAGTTTCGAATTATGAACCAAAGGAGTACTCACTGGTTTACAATTCTCCATATTGAACTTCATCAATACATCATTAGTATACTTTCTTTGGTAAACAAAGATTCCTTGTTGTGATTGATCTATCTCCATTCCAAGAAAATATAGCATTTGCCCCAAATATGTCATGTCAAATGCCTTCTTCAGTTTTTCTTTCACTTTTCCAATTATTGTACAATTGCTACATGTGACCAAAAGATCATCAACATACAAGGATATAATTATCATTTCTTCCTCCACTTGCTTTATATAAAGTGTTTGCTCATTCATACTTTTGATGAAACCAAGGCTGTCTAAATGATCATCAATCCTGCTATACTAGCCCCTTGGAGCTTGCTTCAATCCAAACAATGCTTTCCTCAGCCAATACACCTTATCTTCATTTCTAGCCACAATGAAACCATTTGGGTGCTCAATGAAGATTTCTTCATTTAAATATCCATTTAGGAAAGTTTACTTGACATCCAATTGATGTATTTTCCATCCTTTTTGAGTAGTTATAGCAATCAACAACCTTATTGTTTCATATGTGGCTACTGGAGCAAATGTATCTGTTAAATCAATACCAAACTGCTATGCATAACCTTTTACAACCAATCTGGCTATGAGTTTGTCGATTGAACCATCAGGATTCAACTTGGTTCTATATATGCATTGAACTCCAAACACATTCTTATTTTTTGGACTGTCAACCAACACCCAAGTTTTATTCTTTTCAATCATATTTAGCTCCTCTTTCATTATATCCATCCAACCTTGTGAATTTACCGTCTCAACAAAATTTGAAGGCTCTAGCAAAGCTGAATGGCAGCTAGCATATATATCTTCAAGTGATCTTGTTTTCTTTCTGAATCTGAACCGCTATTAGATTTTGCTTCATCTTCACTCATAATACCATCTTTTTCTTATAGAACCGGCCTTTAAATTTGTAGCTTATTCATAGTGCTTGTTTCCCAATTCCATGAAGATTCCTCATCAACCTTGTTATCCCTATTAGATATCATCTTTTTGGTTAGTGGATTGTAAACTCTATACCCATTAGCATTGCCACAATATCCAACCAAAACACCAATCTCTGCCTTCTGGCTTAACTTATCTCTTTTTGCATCAGGAATGTGAGTGAAACAAATGCTGCTAACCACTTTTAGATGTGCAACATCAAGCTTTACTCCATACTAGGCTTCATAAGGAATTTTCTTGTTCAAGGCTTTTGCAGGCAATCTATTAAAAAGATATATTGCTGTGTTCACAGCCTCATCCCAAAAATCTTTTGGAACCTTCTTCTCAATCATCAGACACCTAGACATCTCCATAACTATCATGTTCTTTCTTTCACACACTCCATTTTGCTGAGAAGAATATGGAACAGTCAGCTGATGTTTAATCTCCACAGCATCACAAAATTTATCAAACTAATCACAACTATATTCAGTGCCATTGTCAGTTCTTATAACCTTAGTCCTGCAATTACTTTCATTCTCCACAAGATTCTTAAACATCTAAAACACAATAGCAATTTCAGATTTCATTTTCAAGAAATAAACCCAACACATTCTTGTTAGATCATCTATAAATAGAACAAAGTATCTTCTACCGTTTTAAGTTGGTGTTCCCATTAGAACCACACATATCTGAATGGATTAGTTCCAGTTTATTTGAAGCTCTTCGTGAATGATTTTGAGGAAATGGCAGTCTTGTTTGCTTTCCAAATTGACAAACATCACATACACAGGCATTATAATTTATGTGTGGCATATTCTCTACAAGTTCTAGTTTATACAAGTGCTTGAGTGAAGTGAAATTTGCATGAACAAATTGTTTGTGCCACAAAGAAGACTCAAGCAATATACTGGAAAGTGCTTGGGTGGTTATATTTTTCCAGTGTTTCATCTTAACAGTCATCAATTCAAGATTATTTACATCTAGTATAGTGCAGCCACTGTCTTTGAATATTAAGGTGAATGTTTTCTCAATCAATTGGCCGACACTAACTAGACTTTGGTCTATATCAAGAACATAAAGCACATCTGATATGTATATGGTACCTGTTGGAGTCTGCACAGTAATTACACAAATTCATTTCACTTCCGCATACTCTCCATTGCCAACCTTTACTCTTGATCTGTACGCACCATCCAGTTCAACAAAAATACTGGAGTTTGAGGTCATATAATGAGTGCATCCACTATCCAACAACCAAGTTTCAACTCTACTACAGACATTGAATTTGATTACAGTAAATAGATGCTCATCCTGTTGTTGCTGCTGATCTTTCTTCTCCTTTTGATTCTTACACACTTTCTCAACACCAGGCCTATACCATCACCATTTTGGAGAATGTCCCCTCTTTTTACAGTGAAGACATGGATGATACTTTCGACCTTTGCCTGCACTTTTTTTGTTTTCAACTTCCTTCTTCTCATGTCGTTTCTTCAAACCAAAACCAGTTTGAGCTTTATGTTTTCCTTCGGAAAATAAAGCTCCTTCAACTTGTTCTTCCTACCTGATAAACCTCCTCTGTTCAGTAGCTTGAAGTGCATTTACAAGCTCAGACATAGTTATGATGGACATGTTTCTTGGATCTTCAAGAGAGGAGATCTTTGCCTCAAACTTATCAGGCAAGCTTATTAAAAACTTTTCTACAACCCTCTTATCAGGTAGATCATCCCCAACAACCTTATTTGATTCACCACTTTTATCAGCCTATCAGAAAATTCCTTCACGATTTTTGATTCCTTCATCTTAAAAGTTTCAAACTACCTTCTGAGATTTAGAACTTGCATCGGCCTTGTGTTTTCATTGCATCGGAACTCATCTTTTAATCTATCACATGCCTCCTTAACGGTCTCACAAGTTATGATCCTTGTGAATATTGCATCAGAAACATCAAACTGAATGCAAGAAAGGGCTCTGAACTTCTTTGCAACTTCCTCACTATGCTGCTTGAGTTGAGTAATAGTGGGATTTGCTCTGAGAGATAGAGGTTCAGTTCCAGTTTCTGTGATTTCCCACACGTCATAAGCTTTCAAATAGGCCATCATTTTTGCAGCCCAAAAATCATAATTTTCTCATGTGAACATAGAAGGTAATGGTGCTGAAACACCAATTGAAGCCATCACACACACTCACAAATCACTCAGCAGTTTTGGTGAAGGGTTGCTCTCTGGTTTTCTCTCAAAAAAAAATAAAAAATGCCTCACGTCTCTTGCAGCTTCTTCTAAGATCAAAGTGCTCTTATACCACTGATGGGATTTTTAAAACAAAGAGGAAGAAAGCTAAACTTTTTTCATATATATATTTTTAAAAAGCTTACAAGGCTGGAATATATATAGCAACATATATGAATTACAAAAAGTTTCTAGCACACTTCTAGTCAACAACTCTTTACCTACTACCACTTGACTTGTTTACAGCATTCCTAATCATTATGCAAGACCATACTATACTAGACTTCAGTCACTTAGAGACCTTAACTTTAGCTAGATATAAGTACAACAAAAACATTAGACTTTTAACAACGAAAGTGTCGATCTAATGCCAATAAATATGACATTAAAAAATTATTCATCTCTTTGAAAAATGGAAAAAACATTCAACAATTTGAACCTTGTACTCTACATAGGCCAATGATGTAGGAGGTGCCGTATGTATTAAGTAAAATTTGTGTACTAAGAATGTTTTGAGTTTACTTCAAAGTAATTACAATCATTTTAGAATAATAAGAAAAATGTATTCTTAAGGCCATAATATCATCAATCCTTCCAATAGTTTTTCATTTAAAGCAAGTTCATGAGACAAATGTAGGAATGAGACACCAAATGACAATGATGTGTTTCCATGAGATTCTTTATTATCAGTATTAGATAACAATGAATTATTTACCTGTCTCTTCCTTAACTGCATCAAATGCAAGCCGCTGAAACCCATCTTCAACAGTATTTTTTGGGTCAGCTGATCTTCTAGTGTTTCTTTTCCTCTTTTTACCAATCTTTTCCTGTGCTGAAATTTTTGAATTGATGTTAGATTCATCAAGGTCTTTTTCAACAAGTGACCAAACCCCCTTAGTGACATTACCAAATTTGAGTAAACAATTTTCTTTCTTTGCATCAACTAATAACACCGAAACCTTTGAAACCGGCCGCCCTTCTATGTTTGGAATATCTTTTGACGCATCTAGAGCCATTGAGATATTGCATGCACTCTTGATTTCTCTCTCTGTGATTGAAAGCTCATCCTCAGTGTTATTCATCTCCGTAGATTCAGCTTGAGTAGTGGATTTCATGAAAGCTTTCATTGACGGTCTCAAAAACACAGACAACTCAGAAAATGCAACAAAATCCAAAAGTTCTATTTCAGGATGTAGTTTCCGGTGGTAATAGTTGTAAAGCAACACAACCGCGTACATCTAAGAGGAAAGGGAAAGTTTCGAAAAAAAAAAAAATTTAAACAAAGAAATGCAATTAGAGCTGTAGCATGAAAGTAGGGAATATATCACATAAATAGCTTATCCAAGTACCCCTAAAACTTGTTAAACAACCTCATCTAAAACATTTAACTATTAGAGAGTGAAAACTAAGGGAGTAGGGAGGAGGCGGGGGGGCAATGCTGGGAGACGTGTTTGAAGATATAATTTGAATAAATTGGTCACCTCTCTGACCATTTAAGGAAAAAATTTAAAGCTTTTCGAAGATATAATTTGAATAAATTAGTCACCTCTCTGACCGTTTAAGGAAAAAATTTAAAGCTTTTAGATGCGGCGATTTTGCCTAAACCCATGACACCAAACCACTTACATTTTGGAATTATGAATGAGTCACAGCACAACTATAAAGTGTAACCTTGACACATAATGAAAAATTGCGTAAGATTTTGGGTATAGGGTATTAGTTCTGTTTGAGCAATTAATACAAACATATAATATGGAAACAAAAACATGAAATTAAATCAGACCTGTATGGCAACAACTTGCTGATCATTATCTTTGATATGTACACTCGGACAAACTAAATACTCCAACAATTCCTCTACAAGATCCTCTTTGGGGCACACCTCCAATTTTTCAGCTGCCATTTCGAGCCCTTGTATATTTACCTGTATCCCAGAAAAAAAATAAAGATAGGAGAAAGAAAAACCTTACAAGCTTAGCATGATAACTACTATTTGATGTGATAACTAACATGTGCACATCACTAGTTTTAGTTTTAGACCCGAAACTGAACCCATATATTTTCCTAAGACATAAGTTTTTGCTGATGGAAACTTTCAAAAAAAAAAAAAACGAATGATCTCCTTTCTCTCCCACGAATTTCAATATTTGAATAAAAAAAAATTCGCGAAAAATTCAAAAGCCACAGTTAATCTTTTGGCATATATTTGATCAACGAAACAAATTATGAAGTTTAATTCACATGAACAAGTGCATCAGGTACATTGCTTCTCAACTTCGTCTGCAAAAGGTCCCAGTGTGGTAAAGTATGGCTTAATGCTCTTCTTCTGTTTCCTTCGGAGTGGAATGTCAAGCAAATTTAATAAATTTAGGATGCCAAGAAATCCAAAACATGCCATATGAGCCCCAATAAATGTACACATAGATCTAAATATATATTACCTAAAAGTATACTGAGTAATCAAGAAAAACTACATCAAAATGTATAGCTAGATCTTATCGATAATTTTGATATAATAAATGTTTCTCATTTTATAAATTCCAAAAAACGCCAATACACCCCCAACAAATCTACAATAACGCCTCGTTCCAAAAGAACACTAAGAAAAAATGAAGAAAGCCCCTCATTCCCAAAAAAAAAAAACACCAAGAGAAGCCCTCAATCAAAAAAAATCCAATAAGCCTCTACAAACCAAATAAATGTATATCACATTGGAAAACTTCGAGAAATCTTCCGAAAAATTCTTCAATTAGTAGCTATGGATGCGAAACTTAACCTATGAAAACAGAAAAGGGTGCGATTACCGCTGTGATTCCAAAGGTTACTACTCACCGCTGGCCGCCTTTAGGTGTGGGTTTGGGTTGTGATTCTAAGGGAAAGAGCGATGAGAGTGATAAGTGTGAAAGATGAGTGAGGGTTTTAGATTTGTGTCCTCTTGTGCAACCTGAAATCCGTCCCAACCTGACTCAATAATTCTCTATTTAATATGAACTGGCCCCTGAAAAAATCAATCCAAAGAGGTTGGTTCAGTTTGGCTGGTTTATCAGGCTAAATGCCCACCCCCTCATAATTCACATAACTTTCACCTTTATGTGCAAGATATTTATACTTTTAACGTTAAATTCATGCATAGAACTGTATTACGTGAAAAAGTTCATGACAAAAACTTTTTTTTTTTTTTTTTTTAATGGCACCTTATATAACTGTGGAAGGCATGGAAAGGAAAATTAAATACTTAGAATCAATTTCCTCCCATCCATTCAACAAAAAAAAAGTGGCTATAATCCAACTAAATGTTTCAACCACATTCAGTCATAATTGAAAGATATGATGAGTTAAGATAGAGTTAGACTTGTAGATGCGTAGATAAATGAATGTATGGTTAGCTGTATATTTATCGACATTCTTGATGCTTTCTGAAAGAGAAAAGATATAGAATCTTCTGTAAAAATTCTTGACACGATAACTTAAATATGTCTGCTACAAACAAAATGCTATGAGAACGATAAATAGGATTGAGAAGAAGAAGAAGAAGAAGATGTATCATCCTTTGTTCTTCAATATTATCTTCATATAATGCAAGCTCGTCTTCCATAGTACAGATCCACGAGCACAAACAAGTAAAATTATGACGTATATACATACATTAAAAACTATATGTATATCTAGAAAAAATAGTGGCTGGTGTCAACAAGCAATGCCAAGAGCCTCTGGGAAAAATTTTTAACTGGTTTAATTTATTTAAAGATCCATAAGAGTGTTGTTAAAAATGAAGTTGATCATGTATAAATGATTTATAACTTTCACGAAAACAAGGCTAAATTTTTGACATACATATGCATAAATTACAAGGTTTGTCTATCTTTTCAATGTTAGTGTAGACACTAATTTCTACTTGTGCAAGTCGTTGTCAAGTGTTTATATACTTGACATGACAAATTAAAGCTTTCAACTTTGATAGCTGTTTACCTATAATTGATATTGTAAACAAGCAGGAGTTCCATTTATTCATGTATATTGCAAATTAAAAATCACACAAACGAAGTGAATTAGATAAAAGACGGGTTAAAGTAACATGTATATATCCATTCTGGACAACATATCTCATCTTGACCCAATGAAATGCAGCAGGCATCAAACGTTAGCTGCCAAGTGAAGCTCCCATATCTGACCAGAATTCATAAAAGTGGCAATAGTGATCACTACTAATGCAATCACGGCACGTACTATCAAAAGAATAATAAAAGATATCATTGCTGAGAGATAGAACATATGATCAGTAACAAAAAAAGTTAAACCAAAACGTAAAGAGAAAAATGCCATCTTAAAATCAAATATTCTCCTTAAGGCACAGTTTTTATAATTCTAACAGAGATATGAGCCCCTTAAAATTTGTGTGTCCGCCTATTGAATTTATCCATAGATCCAATCAACCCTCTTTGTCTAGGAGGTAACAAAAGTGTTAGATATTTGTTGTTATGTAATTGGCTATTCTGTGAACAAAAGACCTAGATTTGATATGTTGTAAAAAGTCAAGGAGCAATGTGAAAATTGTTAAAAGTATGGTTTTTAGGTCTAGGATTCGCGAATGAGAAAAGAAGAAAAAACGGCGCGGATTTTCGCTAGAGTGTCGCCAAGGCTTGTCTCGAGCTTCAAAAACAGAAACTACGTCCCTAGACTGTCGCCTCTCCTTCGCTCGAGCGACAAGCTATTGGTCGACTATCGCTAATCCCTTGCTCGAGTGACAATGTTATCCGAGAAATTTTTAATTCACTTTTTAAAGGCTCTTCCTCGGCCCATTTGTTTTATAACCTACCTATAAATACTCTAAAACCACAATGTATTTTACAAGGTTGAACGTTGAGAGAAACATATGCTGTGAGATCTACTTCATCTATTTGGCTTCAACCTTCGTCCTATAATTGGCTTTTGGTGAGAAAAATATCACATACACAATCCAAATACCAAATTGTTGCTTCCTACATATCTGTCAGAGTTGTTGAAGATCAAGGGAAGGTAATTGGAGTTCCATTCGCTGAAGAACGCGGTGTTCTTCGTGCATTCACAAGAGATAGACAATTCCACAAAGCTAGGAATTGCTGTAGAATAGCAGAATGCAGGAGAGCTTTGGAAATTGCAGCTGGGAATTGGTGCAAGAGCACAGAATCTAGGAGAGATTTAGGAATTACAGTCAGGAGATCAGATAGTACGTGTCGTCATATAGTATGGTAGACTGTAAGTTAAAGAATTGTTTATAGTGGATTGTTGACTGCAAAGTGCCAGGAGTTTTTACCCAGTTAGGTTTCTCCGTCATCATTCTTGTGTTTCTTTATTGCTTACTATATGTACGGTATTTAAACATAGGAAAACTTGATTTACATATATAACCATCTAGAATAATGATTAAATTAGTGACTTGTTACTAATTAATTCTTAAATTATTTTAATTCCGCATTATTACCTATTCACCCCCTCTAGATATTGTTAGGATCAAGCTACGCAACTTTCAAAAAGTAAATAAAAATCAACAATTTATAGGATTCTGTTTTAATGTCTCCAGGTCTTGGCTGAAGATCCATGACATCTAAACAAATTCTATTCTTGGATTTTATGGTCTTTGATCTATAATGGAAGACAAGAGAGCAACAATGACAAAGGCAAAAGAATATTTATCAATCTATGCATATGAAAGTGAAACAAACAAAAAAGTCATAAATTTTATGTGCACCAAAGAACTTAATGTAGAAGAATCACACTCTTGTTTATTAAACTTAACATTCATAAATATCAAGCACACAAAGTCAAGGCAAGAGGCATATTTACAAAGGGAGAGAAAGGGAGTCTAATATACATTGAAACTAACCTATAGGGAGTGAATAGGTGTAAAACGCGGAATTAAAATCAAACAAACAATAACATACAACAAGACACAAATTGTTGTTTCTAAATAAATTTTAAAGTGAGTTTAAACCCTAACAATAAATCAAACATAAATATCAAATCAATAAAGAAATCAATACCAATATTTATTTAACAAGGAAAAATCCCTTGAAGAGCTTTTCAAAAGATAAAAAATCATCGAGCACTCCTTGCTAGTAAAAGATCCACTAGAAAAGATTTAACTTACAAAATTGGTCCACACACAACTAAACCCCTTGAGAGCTGACTCTTTAAAGATATCTCCCAAATATTCTATATGTCTATGCCATGAAAGATGTGAATGGGAAATGAGACGTAGGCGACCGGTGCAACAGACCAGTGTTCAATAATAATAATATTAATATTAACCTTTTTGTGGTACTACCGGTAAGACAAATTGGATTTTAAATAATAATTGTCCACTACATTCTAGTTTGTTAGGAAATACACAGTGAACTCACGATGTTAATGTCAAGTTTTTAATGAAATGAAAGAAAATGGGATATGTATCGAACAAATTATTTATTTTAAGGTAATGCATATGCATATCATAAACACGCATCATATGCATGGAGTTTACTTACTAGGCGTTAGCTCATTCCACGTTATCCCTCCCCATTTTTTAGATGATAAAGGTAAGATGATTTGAGATGACTACTTATGGTGTGACGCACTCATTACTAACTCATTTAAGCATTGAATTCATTTTAAAAATAAAATTAATATTTAATTTAATTGTTTTATATTTTTTGAAGTACAAGTTATTTTTATAAATACAAACTTAAATGATAATACTTCTAAATTTAAGTATCTATATTGGGGGTATTACACAAGTGGTCAAGTTGAGGTATCGAAAAGGCAACAGAAGAGAATCCTTGAAATGACAATGAACGCTTTGTGGACTAATTGGTCTATGAAATTAGATGATGCACTGTGGGCATATCGAACTGCTTTCAAAACACTAATAGGTATGTCACCGTATTGCCTCGTGTTTGGGAAAGCATTTCATCTTTCACTTGATGTCTTTGTATACTTCTCATATTTTTGATTATTTTCCTAACTTGAAGGTACAATGAAATCAAGCAGAATGGAATTGATTCATCAAAAAATCTTTCATCTAATATTAGACACAAATCCGGGGTGTACCTATTTCCTTTCCTTCCCCCTTTATGTTGCGTAATTGATAATACTTTAAAACATTAAGGACAATTTCTAATTTAAGTTTGGGGGTGGGAAAAACATTAAGTTTTTCTTTTTTTTCTTTTGTGTGTATTGCTTTATTAGATATGAAAAAGTTGAAAAAATTTAAAAAATAACTTAAAATTCCTAAAAGGTTTTCTTATTTGTTTGCTAGCTTATAGGATAGATAGCCTTACTGGCTATGATGAATATAATTGGAATTACGTGTTGATTTATGAACTGTGAATAAATTTACTTGCTTAGATTGATTTACACTTATCGATGTAGAGTTCGATAGTATTTTTGCACATGAATTAAGTTTAGCATTATGAAGTTATAAACTAATTCATATATTTGATAGGTTGAAATAGTAGAACTCAGAGCCAGACCCGAGGGGAGGCCCAAAAGGCCTCCGCCTCATGCCCAGAATTTTTAGGGGCCCATTTCGTTTGTTTTTTTTATTTAACCTAAAACCTCGACTTCAGTCTTCATGCGAATCACACCTCCACTTTCAGAGTTCAACCCTTCCTTGAGTTTCCTCCACCTGAGTTTCCTATTTCCTCCACTGCTCTACTGCTCCACGCCACGCCTCCACCTTCAGTGGTTTAGCCCTTCCCTGCGCAGAGTCTGTCGTGGGCCCGTAAGTCCCGATTATTTCGAACGAAAGAACCGAAAGTTTAGGTGTTCCTCCAATTCCATCCAAGATGCAAAAAGATTGTGCGACTCCTCTGAAGACTCCGATTGGGGTACCTCTCAATTTATGTAGCTCTGTTACACAAAATGTTTTTTCTTCAACCTGTTTGAGTAGAAAATTGTTTTATGCATGCTAATATTGATTCTTGTTATCATCTCTAGGAGGCTAAATATGGTTTGTCAAAATAGAATGCAGCAACGCCTCAATCTGAAGATAGAAGGTACCAGAAATTAATTAACAAAATACATCTATTTGATGACAAGTGAAAATTTGGAAACTAATTTCACATTGTCTATAACTCATAGGAACAAAGCACCAATCGATCCCTCGGCTTTAGGAAGCAGAACAAGCGGCCCCAAATATCGCATTTTATCAGCAATGTAAGTTCAAATGATATGAAAATCTCTACTTATTAGTTGATTTTTAGAACCACAATTTCAAATAAGAAGATATTGAGATAACCATTGAATTTGATCTCGATTAACAATTGAATTTGATTAACTATTGTATTATTGTATTTAGCTCTTCTCCTTGAATCTTGATTAACCATTGAATTGATCGAGTCATTTGAATCTAAGAATCTTTGATTTACAGAAGGTGGAGCTGTGATGCCTAAGGAGTAAGGAATAATCAATTTTCTTGAGTCTTAAGGGGTATCCCGTATCTGGGTATGTTTCTTGTTTTCAGCTTTACTAGTTTAGTAGTTTACTAGTTCACTGTATTTTGTTTTGTGATTGAGAGTTTGAATATGGATATTGGTTATTGGATAATGGATGGATGATTAAGGATGATAGGGGTTGATGTTTGAAATGAGATTTTATAAATATGCAATTCTGAATATATTAGACTATTAGTTATGGGATTTTATAAATTGAATATGTGATAGTGTGATCGAAGTCAGACTGGATATATGGATACATATTTTAATAACAAGAAAAGAAAAGAGAAAATGATATAACAACTCGACTATACAAAATTGATTGATATTTT
>CAIGRQ010248390.1:0-13228 GCA_903798375.1 Fraxinus sp. D2006-0159 | reverse complement strand
ATACTTTTGTCTTCCTCAAAGTATATTTCTTCTACTAAACATGCAAAAAGTACCTTGGGAAGACTAGATTTTGAAGCCACTAACCCGAACTCTCAAGCAACAAACTTGGATCTAATCTTTGTCCAACAATAAAACTGTGTATTTGGTATTGAATCTGAACCCAACTGCATCCAGAATTCTTCTTCACTTTCTTCAGATTCATATCTGCCTCATCCCACCTCCTTACTTCTGCATACAAGTAAGAAAGAAAATTCTTACATGTAGTAAAATGTTTCAATTTTTTTGTGTCCACATTTCTCTCGCAAAGAATGTGGTTCGAAGATTGTGGAGAATTATGCTAAAATGGCTGAAAAATCTAGAGTTACATGCAGTGATTCAATCTCCACTTCTTCAACAAATTACACACTACCAAAATCCAAGAAAAGAAATGGGTTGGTTTGACTAAAAAAAAATAAAAAAAAATCGCTCGTATCTCCCTGAGGCACGGAGACAGGCCGTGTCTCTGTCGCGATGGAGACACGCGGTGTCTACATCTAGAATGGAGATACCGCCCGTGTCTCCATCTAGAACGGAGACACACCGTGTCACGGAGACACGGCACAACAGGGTTTTGTTTTTTTTTTTTTAGTCGACACCACCCAAACCCACGGTTTTCATACATTTTTTTTACATTGCTACCAATAACAATGTTTTTTTCATTCACATTCTAAACTACCTGTAAGTCCATTTCCTTATAATTTTCCTTTTGATACCTTCTGCTTTGAAGGAAGAAAATATGCAAGTAAGAAAGAAAATTCTTACTTGTAGTAAGATGTTTCAATTTTTTTCTGTGTCCACATTTCTCTATTATGTGCCTAAGACGACGCTATATTCAGAGACTACTGTGAAGACATTGGAACAATAAAATCATTTTATGATACTAATCTGGCTCTTGCAGATGAGGTTTGATGATAATGTCATTTCCGCCTATTGTAATTTCTAAGCTCGTGTACTTTGAGACATCACGTGCCTATGCTCGTAGTTTTTTCACTTTGGCTAATATTTGTTCTTTTAATGGATGCTTACAATTGAGCTGTTGAAGCAAGAGAACCAACCTTGTGCCAGGATCAACCACCTTCAACACCGAATTTTTGTGAATTATGACCTCGGAAACTGGTGTCTTGATGGCCTTAGCCTGATCAACTAGACACTCATCTGTGGCCAAGAAAGCTACAATATCAAGGGAATTCAGGATGCCCACAAACCTCTATTGCCTCATTTCTGCATTCTCAATCACACTCTTCTGTGATCTTTCTTCCACATGGGAATTCCTCCTTCCAACGATTCAAGAAAGTTGTGAAATTTCTGATTTTGAATTTGATGTTGAGTGATTTTTGGTTTTACGTATGTAATGCATCAGGAAAAATCTGAAGTGCAAATTGGAACAGAAAGTAGTGGCATCTCTTTCGATTTCAACCTCACCCCACCTTCTCTTACTCAAAAAACCCCTTCTCTTTCTCAAAATTTCTGGCCAACTCTCCACCACGAGTCGCCATCGAAGTACGATCTTCCTAAGAATGAAACAAATATAGGGAATATGGATGAAAACAAATGGAGAAATATTAAACGACGTCGTTTTGGTTGACGACAGGAGAATTCGACACCTATAAAAAAACTCACTCTTTTATATTGTTAGGATTAGGAATGATAAAAATCTATGCATTCGGGGAGATGGGAACATCTCCGAACCCACTCAAAATCTTTTAATTTAATATAAATTTCATATTTTGTATTTAAAAATAAATAATAAAATAAATCCAGTAGATTTTGCGCTTTTCATTTGGTTTGGGCTGAAACATTTCTACGGGTTGTTCATTGTTGGGCTGTTCCGAGTACAGTTCTACACTGAAAACCTTCAAAACCTACTAGTAGAAAACCTTAGAAAAATATCAAAAGTAGTATAAAGTATAATTGCAAAGATTCGACCCCTCTGCTT
This sequence comes from Fraxinus sp. D2006-0159, assembly GCA_903798375.1. Classification (NCBI taxonomy): domain Eukaryota; kingdom Viridiplantae; phylum Streptophyta; class Magnoliopsida; order Lamiales; family Oleaceae; genus Fraxinus; species Fraxinus sp. D2006-0159. The sequence continues at coordinate 11,253 of CAIGRQ010248390.1, read as the reverse complement.
AGAAGAAATTCTGCAACTTCCGGCGGCGGCGGCGGAGGACCTATCGGCGACTCCGCAACCTGTAACAGGTAGTTCATCTTTTACTGGATAATCTTGAATTCAATTATTTTGCACTGCTTTGATACATGTTATTGTTTTAAAAGCTTAAGCACGTAGACTGGGCCGTGCGTATTAATTTAAAATTGTTGCTTTTCTTTTGGTTTTCCATTTATCGTTGTATTGATTGTGCTTTTTGGTGAAATTGGGGAAGAACTCTTGCTGAGGTAGCTATGGCAGCCGAGAGAAGAGTGGTAACAGTGGGTGGAAAGGGCTATTCACTGACGTCCTCTTCGGTGTTTGAGGTGGCCAATGGCCTAGCTCGTTTTAACGTTGAATCATCAGCTCTTTCAAGGATCTCATCCTCGGCGAATTCGAAATCCACTACTACCACCAAGTTTGCATTATCAATTCCTGACTATTTGAGCGCAGAAGAGGCTAGGGCTTCAATACTTCTGCTCCTAAATAAGCTTCTGCTTTCCTTGTCTCCGGCAGCATTTCAGTTGCAGGATATACTCAAGGAAACGTCCCTTAGTCCTAATTATACAATTGACAATGTGCCCATTGGTGACGTGGCTCTCTTGGATTATTCAATGGCTGCTATTGATGGCATTTCTGCGATTCTTGATCACCGGTCTACTGCATTGTCGGCTGTTGCTGATGCAGTGGCTGCCCTTTCCTGCGAGGCCCTGAGAGCTGACACGTCTTGTTTCAATTTGATCGACTCTGGTGATGGTTCTTCTTCCAAGGACGATGTGGCTGTTGCATCCGACTTGAAGGTGTTTCTCAATGGATCTAAATTGGTTCACTCCAGCAAAAATCTTGTAGATCCTGCCGTGGCCAAGATTACCAGCGCTCATGGTAGTTTCAGGGAGAGCGTACGATGGCTCCATTCCAGATCTCGGGTTCAGTTAAATTCGGGTTCCAGAGCTTGCCCTTCTGGCACTGCAGATGCCATGTCCCCTGTTCTGTTATCATTGGCTTGGGCTCTCTGGAATTTGGGGGATCTCAGTTTTCAACGAGCCAAGCTTGTTGGCAACTCAATATCTCGTGTTGAATTGAGTTCTTGTATGATGGAAATGCTGGATGCCAACTGCCCCCGTGTTGATTCTCTGGAAAATTTGTACATGTCTGCGCAAGCTGCTCTTTCCAAGAAGGATTATGTATTGTTTTTGCATGAAATTTATGGCTTATCAGACTTGTTTAGAAAGATTGTCTCTTGGGAGGCCACGGCTGCATTCATTTCACTTGAGGGAAGTGAACTGGTTGAGAAAAGCCAAGTCAACAATGGGGGCGAGAAGGTGCCTTCAAGTGAAAATAATGCAAAAACAGATAAGAAAGGTGAAAAGAAAAAGAAGGTGGTTCTGGGAAAAGGAACTACTGCTCTCATGCAATTCATTAAGAGCAGGTTGCTGAGCGAGGCATCTGAACCAGACTCTGTTAGTGTTTCCGCTATACTGGAGAAATGTTCCCAAAATTTCCTCTCAATATTGGATCCCAGAGACCTGGGATTCGACTGTCTGTTAAAGAAAGTGAAAGAGATAATAGAAAGCAATGAAAGTCGAAGACTTCCAAAGCTCCCAAAGGTATCATATTTTAGCAACTCTTCTCACTTACCTTTTTGTTCTTACTGCTATTCGGTTAGTAAAGAGGAACCGGCAGTGTTGGTAAGTTCTCTGAAGTCTCATTAAATTGCACCTGACAAAAGCTTGAAATGCCTGAATAGAATAAGAAATCTTCAATATGGAGAAAGAAACAAAATTCAAACTATTTACATTCCTAAATCAGCTAATTCAATTTCAAAAATGATTTCCCTCAAAGAATAAAAACCTTGCTGTAGAGTTTAATGTAGGATTCAACCAAACTTCATGAATAGAGAGTCTTAATCCTGAAATATCCTAAAATTTCATGTTAAGGTAAATACACCAAGTAATTTTCCAGCTGAGAAGCACAATGTTGCATAAAGATCTCCTAGAGCTCAAGAACTGAGTGAGTTGCAGGGAAGTAAGTAATAATTAAAATGCAAAACTTTGAGAATTTCTTTGTGGAAGTCCTGCACGCCATGTTTTCATATGGTTCTTCTAACGACAAGTCACACCGTGAACATAGAATGTATAAGCATAGGGGCCATCCTTGTCAGATCAAACTTTGATTGGAGATTTGACCAAACTTGGCTGTGATTTTGCTGCTAGGCTCAATATTTTGGCATTGCATCTTCATTCCCATTCTGATTCTATGAAGATGCCCCATTTTCTTTTTAGTCCTTGTTATTCAAACAAGATTATTTTTGGTGAGTTTTATCTATGCTTAAATATAAAGAGATGTTAATGTCATTGGAAGTTGTTCAATATTTTGGAATTTATTTGTTAATTGAGAGGATATCTTCAAAATGGCATGAACTTGCTAGTCATTTTTAAATTCTCACATCAGTTTAATTGATTGTGGGCTTTATTGATGTTCTTTTTCCTTGATATGGGTTTGGGCTTTGGTTAATGAAGCCTCTCAGTTGGATATTTTTGTCTTTTCTTGATTGGTTTTATGTATTGATAGCTCGTCTAGCATTAGGTGCCTTCTTGTTTGATTTATGATTGTTCCAAAAGAATGCTTTTTGCATAAAACAACTTACCTTTTTGACTTTTTTTTGCTTACGCAGGGTACTCGTGACTTTGCAAAAGAACAGATGGCTATAAGAGAGAGAGCCTTTTCGATTATAGTTGACGTTTTCAAAAGGCATGGTGCCAGGGCTCTAGATACCCCCGCCTTTGAATTGAGAGAGACTCTTATGGGAAAGTACGGTGAAGACTCGAAGTTGATATATGACCTTGCTGATCAGGTATGCTACTTGTTTCAGCTGACCATTGCCAAATATAGATTGTTGTCACAAAGTTCTTATGTGCATACTGACGATTGTTGATGTTCTTATATAGCAAAACTGACATTTTGAAGCTAGTCCTTATGTACATGGTTTGTTCACAATTAATTTGTTGATCGATCAAGAAAAATCAACTTGAACATTTTGCACTTTTGTTCTCTCTCAATAACCACATCAAGCAACACTTGCCGTGTTGCTTAATTAGACACTTTAAGAATATATAATTTATAGTCATAACCCAACCTACTATTTCTGTGACAAGAATAAATTATATTTCACTTGACTTGGTCCACTTCTGCAAACTATCGAGTGAGCACCTCACTTTACAAATAACGTGTCAAAAGTGCCGATACCACTAATTAACTCTTCCTTCTTCAGTCTAGGTGTCGTAATTTATCCAGATCCTTTTAACGTCCAATACCTCATCTCTTAAACTCAGCTTAATGATTTCTTCCAAAACTCATAACACGTGTTCTCGAATGCCTCTGCGTTATGTGCCAACCATCTCATCTTTTATTGTAGCTATGACAACTTTACTCTTATAAATCCTATCCATTAACTATTAAGCAGTCACGTGTTCAAAATCCCTTCTACAATTATATTTTCCTAGACTTACTATTTTGTGCACCTGATCATTAGAATGGATCCTTGCCCTCCTCTCTACATGTTAGGGCACTAATATTCATTGCTGGTTGCAGATTATGCCCTAGCCTATGGCATATGGACATTTGTCACTATATCTGAAGTTCAATGCAACACATTGTTAGCACTAGATGCTCCATAAATTTTTCACAACTTATGCATTTATAAATATTCAGCTCATACCAATAGTTATCTTATTTGCTCCGCAAAAACAGCTATGGGTCACTATAAATAGTTTTTGTTCCCAATCACATTTCATAGCTTTGGAAGAAATGTTTAATTGAACATCTAAGCAGGACATTCTGTTTTATTTGATCTCTGTACACAAGGATTCCACACTTGAAATCTTTATCTATTTTTACATGTTACAATTTGGATAAACAGATCCCATGTTGACGAAAAATAAATTTCCTCAATGGTCTTTGGGTCATAAATTTCATTTATATCACAGCATTGAGTGAATTATGTGCAATAAATTTACCACGTTATACCTTCTTCTTTCTTTCTCTCCTTTAGTTTTCTTCTCTAGCTTTAACTTTTACTGGCTTGTTTACAGGGTGGAGAACTTTGTTCACTTCGCTATGATCTGACAGTTCCATTTGCTAGATATGTGGCTATGAATGGCCTGACATCGTTCAAAAGGTATCAGATAGCAAAGGTGTACCGAAGGGACAACCCATCTAAGGGGAGATACCGTGAATTCTATCAATGCGATTTTGATATCGCTGGTCAGTTTGAAAAAATGGGGCCAGACTTTGAGGTCATTAAGATTTTGACAGAATTGCTTAATGAACTAGATATTGGGGATTATGAGGTAATTTTCTGAACAGTGCCAATGAATATTTTTAAATATTTCTATACCTTCATTTTTTACCTCAGAGATCGTTATATGCCTTATCTTACTATTGTTATCTGCTATATCAATGATGAAATGATGATCTGCCATTATGTGGTAGAATGACTGATAATATAAGAACCAAAGGAAACTGTTTGATCTTGGTCTAGTGGCTGGTGGTCTATCAGCATTGGTTTTCAGATTTGAAAGGATATTAACTGAAATAATATGGCTTTTACCTGGTGATGTTATTAGTTTATTTATTTATTTTTATGTATTCATTTGCTAATGGTAATATAATGATATTATTTTGTTTATGTTGTTTTGCTTTCCTTATCCCTCTTCAATTCCTGCATGTTTTGACAAGTCTTGTTAAGATGTTTGATTAGATACATATGTTGCTTCATTTGTAACTTTTTACGATTTTGCAGGTGAAGCTGAATCACAGGAAGCTACTTGATGGAATGCTGGCTTTATGTGGGGTTCCACAAGAAAAATTTAGAACGATTTGTTCAAGTATTGACAAGTTAGACAAGCAGACGTTTGTGCAGATAAAAAAGGAAATGGTGAGTGTCGTGCTCTGGTGTGTAAAGTGTTTACACTCACTGTTATAGTAAGTCAGCCTATTGCTCTAATTGGGGATGTTCACTTGCTGCCGTGAATGGAATAAGAGAAGAATTCATCATATTTTTTTTTTGTGCTATATGCTAAGATAAAGCACTCACCTCTTCCCTCCGTGTCTCTTGTCTCCACTCTTTCCCACTCTTTCTAGTTCAGATTCTTTTAAAGTTACTCTATTCAGCTTTCCTTTCATAATGAAACTGGTTGGTATACTTTTGATTGTTTATTTATAATTATAGTTAAATGACAGAGTTATAAACGAAGAAGTTAGTATTTGGATTTTGTTGGTTGTGTGTTCTGTTGTTTTTATGGCGGTAAATGGTTCCTTTCAGTGAAATGTACACTTTTTCTCTATGAATATGTATATGGGTTGCTTCCCTGGGCAACTTTCAGTATAACATTTGGTTTTCACTCACAAAAAAGAAAGAAAAAAAGAACAAACTCTGGAATCAGATGAGACATTCAAATAGATTTCCATGTCATATTCTGATATTAGTCTAAACCTTTTAAGTAGACAGAAATTAGTACCCCCTCTTGGAGGACTATTGGAGTCCACGGACAGAGGGTAGACTAAATATAAATCGTTAACTTCAGTCCGTGTTGCTTGGACTCATAGAGGAGTATTCAACATAACCCTCCTCTCCCATGTGTATATGCCCATCAAGAGTTTTTCATTCATTTTGGACTTTGGAGGGGCATATATGAAAATGTGTTGGGTTGGAACCATCACATGAATAGTGCAGACAGTGTAACCTAAGCTTCTGTTTTGGCAATATTCTGAATCCTNCATCAAGAGTTTTTCATTCATTTTGGACTTTGGAGGGGCATATATGAAAATGTGTTGGGTTGGAACCATCACATAAATAGTGCAGACAGTGTAACCTAAGCTTCTGTTTTGGCAATATTCTGAATCCTGCATTCATTTAAGCAATTTTTGTTGAGGTTTATTACCTTTTTATATACAAAATCAACTGTCTTTGCTGTTATTCGTGCATTAAATTTTGTGAAAGAACATGGTTTAAGATTTGTAGATTATATATATGATTTCACATGTTTAGGTGGAAGAGAAGGGTTTGACTGAGGACATAGCAGATAAAATTGGAACTTTTGTTGGACAAAGAGGAGCCCCTGTGGAATTATTGTCTAAGCTAAAACAAGAAGGCAGTAAGTTCTTGGAGAACAGTGAGTCCGAGCTTGCATTGAACGAGCTGGAGATTTTGTTCAAATCTTTGGAGAAGTCGAAGTGTATCGGCAAAGTGGTTTTTGACTTGAGTCTTGCAAGAGGTCTCGATTACTATACTGGAGTCATATTTGAAGCTGTTTTTAAAGGGGCTGCACAGGTATTTTCTTTTATTTTCTGCAATGGATTATTCGCATGTTAACATTTTATAGTTCGTATGCTGTTTACGGGCATACACCAGAACAAGGTGCAAAAAGGCCTTCTTGTTTGCTGTCAAATCTTTAGAGAATTGTATGTTTTAGGCAATAATCTTGTTCAATTTAGTTTTTCCTCCTTGGGAAGATGCAAAGATGATTTTTTTGATAAAATGTGCGATAGAGTTACTCACCATATACTTCAATCTCTCTTTCAGCTATTTTCTCTGTTTTTGTGATAGCATTTATATCTTTTTTTTAGTGTATCTTTGAAACTCGAAAGAAATAAATTTTATTGTTTTGCAGGTTGGCTCAATTGCTGCTGGTGGACGTTACGACAATCTCATAGGGATGTTTGGCGCAAAGCAGGTTCCTGCAGTTGGAATCAGTTTAGGAATAGAAAGAGTGTTTGCAATAATGGAGCAGCTTCAAAGAGACAAGGACCAGGTTCAACCTTTTCATTTGGAATCCAGAATCTTTGTTAATATTGGAATTTTTGTTGTTTGGTAGTAGTACTTATAAGCTGATCAAACATCATTTTTAACCACTCATTCCTTAGGACTCACAACTTTTATCTACTTTTTAACAACACATTCCTAGGGACTCGTTTCTGATAAGCACTTAAAAGCTTAGACAAGCAAGCACTGGTTGCGTTTCTAAACATGTTTGGATAATTTTATTTTATTTTATTTTTTTTCCTTTTTGTACTCTTACAGAAAAAAGTTATATTTAAAGTTACTCTTATTTCACCCTCAGATAAGCAACTTATTTCTACTTTTGATCAATAACTTTCTTATTTACTTGTAAATAGACTTTGTAAGCTTAGCCAGACATGCTCGTTTGATTCCTCCATGGACTTGAATGACTCTTTTATGTCAAAATCACTGACAGTCTTTGTATACTCAGGATATTCGAGCTGCTGAAACTGAAGTCCTAGTGTGCATTATAGGCGATGAATTATCGTTAGCTGCTGAACTTGTAAGTGAACTTTGGGAGGCCAAGGTGAAAGCTGAGTTCAATGTACACAAAAGAGTGATGAAGCACATTGATCGTGCCCGAGAGTCGAGGATCCCTTGGATGGTAATCATAGGAGAACGAGAACTTAATGAAGGTGTTGTAAAGTTAAAAGATGTCACGGCCTCTAAAGAGTATGAAGTTCCTAGAAGTCAACTCGTAGAGGAGCTTAAAGGACGTTTGAACAACACGTTACCTTCTTAACTACTTAACATCACACTTTTAAGGTTGTAAAATTAAGTTGCCATCTCTATTAATCTGCTTATTTGCATTTGAGAAATTGCATATTTTTAGTTATGGGATGGGGATGGGGATGGGGGTGGGGCTGATATGGGAAAAAAAGGTCCTGTATTTTTTCAACTTCATGGAACTAAATTTTATTTCCTATCGAGGAAACAAGTTATCAAGAATAGTTGGCTGGGTGCATATGATTTATAAATGTGCAATTTTTTTAGACCATCTCCAAATGCGGCTTGAATATCAAATTTCAAGACCTCTTTTACATTCTCATTGTCCTGATGGATCTAAATTCAAATTCCGCTCTAATGAAAAGATTTAAATTTATTTTTTTGCTTTAAAACAAAAAAGATATAAATTCATATAATTTTTTACATTTTTTATCGAAAAATGCAATTTGTATCTCCTTTGCATATTTTCATTAGAGAGGTTTCCGATCATTTTAAAGATCTAAATTTTTATTTTTTACATCATTATTGGAGATATTCTTAAAGTAATGTTATTTAACATTATTACTATTAAGCATCAAAGCTTGATCTGGATCACTGTATCATGTTACAATTTGAAAGGGTGTGATTTGAGGGCCCGGATTGTTCTGACCAAGTGGTGCACCCATTCAGAAGTGATAAATAGATATTTACAAATAGGCATCCTATTTTTCACTATCAATTTTGTGTAAATTAATTTTTAAATTCTCCTCCAACATTCCATCCAAATTATATTCAAGCAAAAAATTCTATTCAAATTATTTATGAACAAATAAAAAGATCAAGCTTTTATTCCATCCAAGATGACTGTAAATATTTTGGTTCAACCGACAAGATTAGTGTAGTACAGTACTGACTTTGAAATGAGCTTTGTTTATCAAGATACCGACGTGCGACGTCCGATACATTTTATTGGCACTAGTGAAGAAGATAAAGCCCCCGTTTGGTGCACATTATTTTCAAAAGAATGTATTTTTTTGGTTGATGTGATAGGGAATATATGGTTGAAAAAAAGGAAAAGTTATTGATGTGATGGAAAAAATTATTTTATTNTGCATTTTTTTGGTTGATGTGATGGAGAATATGTGATTGAAAAAGAAGAAAAATTTATTAATGTGATGAAAAATATTATTTTATTGAAGAATGTACGATTGAAAATGAGTAGAAGAATGAGAATGAAAAAAAAAATATAACCAAAACAGGGGCAAAATATGTCTTATGGAAATTTGCTTCAACATACCTCACATAATCTCTTTTTTACTCCATTTCTATTTTATATTTTTCTTTTGATTGTGACAGTCTATTTTCAACCGCACAATATTCTATTTCTCTAAATTTTCAAATAAAAAAAGTTCACAAAATAGTACAAAACCTCGTTTATTTCCCAAATTAGTGCTACTTCCGTAAATTTCACTACATTTAATTTAGTATTGGGCTGAGCAAGTTTGTCTTGTGGAAAAAATTCATAAGAGTTTAACTATCTCACTTATTTCAAAACTAAGATAAAATGTTTAAAATTTCAAAGATATTATCAAAAATTATTTATGAAATAATTAATTAAAATCTATTTTTATTAATTAAATATATTAATGTCATAATTCAATATAATTTGCTCACAAATTCTCTAATTAATTGATTATATTTTTTCTCGATCACAATTCAAAAAAATTGTAAGTTACAAATTATTTTTTGATCGCAAATAAAAAAATTTATAAGTCGCAATTTATTTCTCAATCACAAATCAAAAAATTTTATAAGTCACAATTTATTTATCGATCACAAAATTATAGTGTTTATAAGTTAAAATTCATTTATCAATCACAAATTATAAATTTTATAAGTCACAACTTATTTAAGGATCACAAATTGTCAAATTAATTGCTCACATATTACCAATTTATTGGTTACAATCAACCAGTTTATTGGCCACAAACGCTATTGGTCCCACTCGACCGTGGCTACCACTAAAACCATGACGCCACCACCACTGCCTGTACCACAAATATTTGTGACCACCTCATCGCTGCCAAATCCATTACCACACTAGTGTCAAAGTCCATTGCCACCACCACATGAACCGCCACCAACACTACGACGCCATCGTCATTGTCACTACTAGCACCACAATCACTGCTATTGCCACCACCATCACGGCTAGCACCATTATCGTCGTCGCCACCATACCAAGAATCACAACCACCATCTCATTTATCTCCATCTCCATCTCCACCACCAAAAAATCCTCAAACCTGACTTCGTCGCCACCACCACCACTGTCTGTTTCAATAATCACCACTACAACCACCTCAAATCCACTATCTCCTTTACCTCTTCCACAACTATCCACACCAACTCAAAGATGCGAACTTAAATAGAGAAAACAGATCAACGCCTCGATGAATCATTACCTGATGAAACGAAAAGTAGATCCACGAGAAAATAGAAATGGGTTTTTGCACACGATCGTCGCGATCAATCCATTGGTAGTTCAACACACGATCGTCATGGCACCGCGCAAGGATCGTATGCAACGGTGCTGATGTCGCTGCGAAGCGTCGTTGCACAGATCATGTACAACTACCATGTGCCTAAACTAGTAGCGATGGCCGAAGCCTGAGCAGCCCTTCTTCTACTTGTTGATGTCAAAGCCGTCGAAGAGAGAGAGAGAGCGGGTCAATGATTTGGCTCGAACCGAGCTTCGAGCTCGTTGACATTGCTACTTGAAATTGCTTCTACTACAGATAATTCTCTCAATATCCCACCGTATTATTTGGCTGCCACTTCACCAGATATGGCATATCCGCTTGACAAGATTATTATGAGTGGAGAGTGGGATTACCTTCTTGACATTTTTGAGTTTTCAGGTACTGGGGCAGAAGTGACACCTAGCATCTACCCCAAATTTGTCCACAACAGAGTTCGTAAACTGGAAGACTTCAAGGTACAAATTTATAGTTCGTTTTAAGCTCCTGACTCTTTAGTAATACATTGCAAGTTAGACCAATTCCTTTGCTATTTCTACCATGTTCTAATTCATTGATGAAGTAACTGGCATCACTTCAACATTTGCATTTCTAGTTGAATCTTTGATTCAATTAAAATTTCCTGGAGGCTTCCATCACCTTATGTTTAGGCCTAATAGATTTGGATTTTTTAGATGATTAAATCCGAGTAATCAACTTTTGACTTCGAATGAGAAGTTAGTCAATACGAGAAAGCTCTATTTGATTAGAGAAATCATATTTTCGTGAAATTTGATTATTTGTCCAACACCAGTCAGAACTCAAAAGCCATAACTGTAGCTGGAAAATGGAAATGTTAAATCGATAATAGAGAGAATCAACCATTTTATAATTTATTTGTGAATTAACAATATTTTGTTTGAGCCCATCGTTTTGCTTTAATGCTATTTCCATATTTTCTTGCCTTTCCACCTTGGAGGACTACACAGAAAAGATGAGGTTGTTGTCGGAAATTCGACTAACGCAATCGAAAGAACAAAATAGCAGAAAAATGAAAGAAATAAGATGGAGCGAGGTATGCCAAAGCAAATCTCCTTAAGACAGATTTCGCCCCCCAACAGGTGCAAACGGGATTATGGACGTCTGTCTCCCAAGATACAATGCTTCTTCCAA
>CAIGRQ010248383.1:0-24693 GCA_903798375.1 Fraxinus sp. D2006-0159 | reverse complement strand
AATTGTCAATATGCGGCTAATATAAGATCCATTTACATTTTGTCTCGTTTGATTGTAACGAATTTCACGAAAAATGTACGAATACAGTTTGATTGCAACATAGAAATGAAAAACAAATTCTTGGATTTTTATTTTCCAACTAACCTCCATGGCCAAGAATGCAACCTCCGACAACGTAGGATTCTCAGAAGAATGTCACTTAGTCTACAAACCCATTCTCATTCCATGCATCAAACACCAGTCTTCGATCCAACTGTCACTTTTCTCACCATTACCCGCCTCTCTTTCTCGAACCAGAAACCCAAAACTCATTGCCGATTACGAATTCACCGGCGTTTTCTGTTCATTCACACCGTTTTATCAATATTCTGTCGGAACCCAGTATCCAGTGTTGGACCCATTAGGATTTAGGTGCTAGAGTCGGTCAGAAATTACTGGCATTGGGGTTCTTGGATACAATTAAAGATGTATCCTTTGATGAAAAATTGGATATAATCCAGTTTTGGTTGTATTTTATTGCGTTTAAAATTTAAAATTTTGGTATCCTGTTGAGTGTGATCTGGGAATTATTTGCATCTACGTGTGGAATTTTTTGAAACTAATCTGCTATTATTTAATCTCTAAATCTATTTGATATTGTTTAAAGATAATAGTTATTGGGGATTAGGAAATAATACTGTTATTTACAGTAGGCGAAATAATTATAGATCTTAGACAGATACTCTAGCTATTTTATGAACTATGAGTAGTTCTTGAAGCAAACACAGCACTTATATTAACTGTGTTTGTCAATGGAGATAAGTGTGTTTGTTTGCAAACTTATAACATCAGTGAAAGAGTGTCGACTCCGACTGTAATGAGTTGTATTGAAGGGTTTAATGAGTTGGACTCAGAGTAAATCATGTATTATTAACATTTCATATGATTACTTTCAGAAAACGTCGTGAACTCCCAATGCAGGGCACACCGGTTAATATCATTGTAGGTTCTCATATTTGGGTTGAAGATCCAGATGTTGCTTGGATCGATGGACAAGTTATGAAAATAAATGGACAGGAAGTTGAGGTCCAAACATCCGATGGGAGGCAGGTAAACTAAAGTTTTTGCATTAAACAGCTCTGTTAGTAAAACTAGACTCAAACTTTATTTAATAATCCTGGTATACTTGGGTTAATACCTTTTTTATTGGAGATAGTCTATGTTTGCGTTTTATTCTCTAAGAATCCAAAAGAAATTAATACGAAAACCAAGCCTTAGGATTTACTGTTCAAAGGACTTACTANAATCCTGGTATACTTGGGTTAATACCTTTTTTATTGGAGATAGTCTATGTTTGCGTTTTATTCTCTAAGAATCCAAAAGAAATTAATACGAAAACCAAGCCTTAGGATTTACTGTTCAAAGGACTTACTATGCGCTCAGCATTGACCATGCCACTGTTACTTTTCATAATTATTATTTTTTGGGTTTGGGCAGTGATTGCCATAAAATTATACTAGTGCACAAGCCCTTCTTTTGAAACTAGGTTCAGCTATATCTTGGTTCCTCTGTATTTCTTCTTGTATTCATACGAGAAGAGAAAAACTTTCGTTGGACTGTCTCCAATGTTGTTTTTTCTATTTATCGACAAATGCATCCTTTTCTTCTTATTTACAGTTTTAGCGCATTTCCAAAATGTTTCAAGTTAGGATTGAATTGTTTTCTTAGCAGCAGCAAGTTTCTAATTGGAGTCATTCTACAATTTTCACTTACATTTTTTTGTTGTGCTTTTCCAACTTTTCTATGTTGTAGCTAATTTAGAAAAATATATCCTAAAGATGAGGATGCATGTGCTGGTGGGGTTGATGACATGACCAAACTATCTTATTTGCACGAACCAGGGGTCTTGCCAAATTTGGCATGGAGATACCAGCTCAATGAAATATATGTAAGATTTTAAAATCGTAACATTCAATTTAAATTCATGTTTAATCTATGTTCAACCCAGTAAGAGACAACATTAGTTACCGCAGCCATGGGTGACTCTATATCATAATATTATACTCTTAATTTATGTCAGACGTACACTGTAAGCATTCATATTGCCATCAATCCATTTCAAAGACTGCCTCACTTGTATGTTGGCCAAGTGATGGAACAATACAAGGGCGCACCATTTGGTGAACTGAGTCCTCACGTGTTTGCCGTTGCTGATGTTGCTTTCAGGTAGTTCTATGTTGTATAGTCATTCTGCACTACTCTTCTGTTAAAAAGATTAGGCTAACTATATTAATTGATTGAAACAAAATAGGGCAATGATCAATGAGGGAAAAAGTAACTCTATACTGGTCAGTAGAGAAAGTGGTGCTGGTAAGACTGAAACTACTAAAACGCATATGCAGTATCTAGCCTATTTGGGTGGCCGAAAAGGCACTGAAGGTCGAACGGTAGAACAACAAGTTCTTGAGGTAAGACTCTACTTGCTGGTTTATGCCCGCCAACACTGTTAAACTTGCATGACCTTTTATAACTAGGCTTTTAGTGTTGATATAGATTAAGAAAACTATTTCTTGTACTTCTTGTGCTCTTCATGAACACCTTTATCTATGATACATCTAAAGTTTACTGAGGGGTTTGTTGCAGTCAAATCCAGTAATTGAAGCATTTGGAAATGCAAAAACTGTTAGAAATAACAATTCAAGGTGAGATACTACTTGAGTCGTGGTGTGAACTAATTGATGTTTACTTGTTAGCATTTACAAATTAACTTGGCAGTCTGTTTAGTGCTAATTCATTTATAATGGTGCAGTCAATTTGGTAAATTTGTTGAAATTCAGTTTGATAAGCACGGAAGAATATCATGAGCAGAAATTAGGATGTATCTTCTTGAGAGATCTTGTGTTTACCAAGTTTCAGATCCCGAACGCAACTATCACTGCTTCTATCTTCTTTGTGCAGCACCACAGGATGTTTTTGTCTTCCACAACATCATTTTTATTATCTTTTGGATAGATACTCGGCGAATATATTTATCATTACAATTTTCAATATTATCAGGAAACTGAGAAGTATAAGTTGGGACACCCTAAAACATGTCGCTATCTAAATCAATCATAATGCTATGAATTAGTTGGTATAAGTGGTGCACATGATTATCTAGCAACAGGGAGGGCCATGGATATTGTTGGAAATAAGTCAAAAAGAGAAGGTGAAGTCCTATAACCAGTATATTTCTGCTGCCCCTTTTGCTCAATCAGCACATGCTATAAAACCCTATCACTCTTTCAGGACGCTATTTTTAGAGTTGTGGCCTCTATTCTCCATCTTGGTAATGTTGAATTTTCCAAGGGAAAAGAAGTTGATTCATCAGTTCTCAAGGATTACAAATCAAAGTTCCATCTTCAGACTGTGGCAGAGCTTCTCATGTATGACTAGAGTATCTTACTTTTTCAATTTTTTCCTAGTAGTGTATTAGTTTCAGATTTGATTTTTTTTTTTTAACCCTTTGATTCTTCAGATGTGATCTTAATGCACTGGAAGATGCAATACTGAAGGTTGTTATGGTTACTCCGGAAGAAGTTATCAAGAGAAGTCTTGATCTTAATGTTGCAGCAGTTAGTAGGGATGGATTAGCCAAGACGATGTATTCTCGCTTGTTTGACTGGTATGATTCTAGTTTTATTCCTGGTTATGTATCAGGATAGTTTTGGTCCCTGGTTTAGTCAAATTGATGCATTCTAAATATCTACAGGTTGGTGGACAAAATAAATAATTCAATTGGGCAAAGATCCATATTCAAAATGTCTGATTGGTGTTCTTGATATATATGGTTTTGAAAGTTTTAAAACTAATAGGTAAGCATAGGTCATTATACAAAGATGACCGTGTCATTTAACTCCTTATTAGTAACACAACTAACCAATTAGACGTGCAGTTTTGAGCAGTTCTGCATTAATTTTACAAATGAAAATGAAAAGCTACAGCATTTTAACCAGGTACACCAGTTGATCCGTTTAGCAGCAGATTGTGAATCAGTGTTTCAACATAAATCTGAAATACTGTAAAAATTTTCAGCATGTTTTCTAGATGGAGCAGGTGGAATACACAAAAGAAGAGATCTACTGGAGCTACATATAATTCATTGACAACCAAGATGTCCTGGATCTTCTTGAAAAGGTTCCTCAATTTAGTATATTGTAATTCTATGGACTGTTGTTATATTACTTTGAAGCTTGTACTTGGCAGCAAAGACTTGGTGCAGAGGCTGAGACTGCCTATAAACTTGCAAGGAAAGCCAGTTGTCCATGAGTCAAAATTGACGTCTACCTTGCATTTATCGAAATCCATAACTTTGTTCTTGTCTATGTAAAAGCATTACATTGTTCGAAGGCCATCAACATTCTTACTTCCTTGAAGCTCAGAATCTGGCATCTTCTCCATTGTCATGATTTGAGACATATCTTTTCAAATGCTAATCCGATGCAGTCATTTCCTATCCTAATCTCTTTCTCAATTATGTTTTTAGTTCTATACTTCAAGTTTGATATTTCATTGTGAAAACTCTGCTTCCTGAAGCAGTATTTTTTATACTACTGTTTTTGCTTGGGTTTTGCAGAAACCTGGAGGGATCGTTGCTCCTCTTGATGAGGCCTGGTAGAATCTATGATTTCGAACATATGTATTCTTAATGTGCAGTTTAGTGGGGAAAATTTACTTGTCTGCTCACACATAGCTAGCAAAGTATAGTTGATTGTATACTACATATTACAACAAATAAACTTAAGTAACTTCGTAATGAATCTTTTATTCTTTTTTGTTCTATTTCCAGCATGTTTCCCAAGTCAACGCATGAAACATTTTCACAAAAGCTTTATCAGACGTTCAAATCCCACAAACGTTTTATCAAACCAAAATTGTCCCGTACCGATTTTACAGTTGCTCATTATGCTGGGGAGGTAATCCAAATTTCATACTTTGTTGTTAGTCACTTATGTTTTTCTAATTTGGTCTTCTTGTTTGTTGAAGATTTTCATCCCTTTTTCTCCTTCCAGGTTCACTACCAGTCTGATCAATTTTTGGATAAAAACAAAGATTATGTTGTTCCTGAACATCAAGATTTGTTAAATGCTTCCAAATGTTCATTTGTAGCAGGCCTTTTTCCTCCAATCCCTGAGGAGTCAACCTAATCTTCAAACAAGTTTTCTAAGTTTTCATCAATAGGTTCTCGTTTTTTTATACTACTGTTTTTGCTTGGCTTTTGCAGAAACCTGGAGGGATCGTTGCTCCTCTTGATGAGGCCTGGTAGAATCTATGATTTCGAACATATGTATTCTTAATGTGCAATTTAGTGGGGAACATTTACTTGTCTGCTCACACATAGCTAGCAAAGTATAGTTGATTTTTTACTACATATTACAACAAATAAACTTGAGTAACTTTGTAATGAATCTTGTATTCTTTTTTGTTCTGTTTCCAGCATGTTTCCCAAGTCAACGCATGAAACATTTTCACAAAAGCTTTATCAGACGTTCAAATCCCACAAACGTTTTATCAAACCAAAATTGTCCCGTACCGATTTTACAGTTTTTCATTATGCTGGGGAGGTAATCTAAATTTCATACTTTGTTGTTACTCACTTATGTTTTTCTAATTTGGTCTTCTTGTTTGTTGAAGATTTTCATCCCTTTTTCTCCTTCCAGGTTCAATACCAGTCTGATCAATTTTTGGATAAAAACAAAGATTATGTTGTTCCTGAACATCAAGATTTGTTAAATGCTTCCAAACGTTCATTTGTAGCAGGCCTTTTTCCTCCAATCCCTGAGGAGTCAACCTAATCTTCAAACAAGTTTTCAAAGTTTTCATCAATAGGTTCTCGTTTTAAGGTACTTTTAATATATTTTCTAACTGCCTCATGCATTAGATCCTTCTAGAAGTAGATTATCAAGGTGCTCATTGCCAAGATTCTGAGCATATGAGATCCTTCATGGTGGAGAAGGTCGAAACTGATGTTTTGATTCACCGGTGCAGTTACAACTTCAACAATTGATGGAGACGCTGAATTCCATGTAACCTCACTACATTAGATGCGTGAAACCCAACAACCAACTTAAACCTACTATTTTTGAGAATGTCAATATCTTGCGGCAACTACGTTGTGGTGTGAGTACGATTAAGATGCAACTACTGAATTTTCCCGTAACTTATAATTCATTGATTATACGATCAATTAAATTTTTTTATTTATTTTTTATCTACTGGCAGGGTGTGTCGGAAGCAATTAGAATCAGTTTTGCCGGTTACCCAACTCGCAATACATTTTATGAATTTCTTAATCGATTCAGTCTTCTTGCTCCCGAGGTCTTGGAAGGAAGTGCATTTTTATATTCAAAAATGTTGAGGTTTCAGTGTTACTATCTGCTGGACTAACACCTGCTTTATCCTATAATATGAGCAGCAATGATGAAAAAGCTGCATGCAAAAATACTTTTGGAGAAAATGGGTCTTCCTGAGGCTCAGGTGATGCTAATTTCGTCTTGCTGCTGACAAAATTCTGCATTGCTGGTTTTATTTAGCATAACAGGCCTAACTTCACGTACCTTTTGAACTGAAGACTCAAGATAATAATGATGTGTTGGCTTACTTGTTATCCAATGAATCAACTTTGTTGTTGATGTTGCAACTCACACTGAAATCTGGAGGAGCTTCTGGTGCAGCCCCACAACATTGGCGATCACCATCAGCCACTTTATTTGAGAGAATGACTCAGTTAAATGAAAATTTCATTTCAGGTCATATTTTGGC
This sequence comes from Fraxinus sp. D2006-0159, assembly GCA_903798375.1. Lineage (NCBI taxonomy): Eukaryota > Viridiplantae > Streptophyta > Magnoliopsida > Lamiales > Oleaceae > Fraxinus > Fraxinus sp. D2006-0159. The sequence continues at coordinate 17,913 of CAIGRQ010248383.1, read as the reverse complement.
TAAGCTTAAAAAGAAGTTACTTTTGAGTAACTTTTCACTTCCAAACATGTTTGCATTTGTTACTTTTTCCTGATTTTTAAGGAAATGTACTTTTTTTGAACTCTTACCTTACTACCAATTTCAGTTTCGATAAATTAAAAATTACTTATTTTAAAACTCAATTTACTTTAAAACAAACACTTAGCTTAGACAAAAATGCTCATAGTTGTATTTCATAAACATTTTTTAAGCGTTAAACCTTATTTATCCCAGAGTTTCCGCAGCACCCCTCAAGGCGTCGATCTTTCTCTACTAATGATGATTCTGTCTGTACCTTACGCAAAGTAGAAGCCAAATACCCTGCGTTACATTTTAAACAGAAGCTGACGGCATATGTGGAGAAAATACATGGAATGATACGTGATGATTTGAAAAAAGAAATTTCTCCACTGCTGGGGTTATGCATTCAGGTATTTCTTATTGCTCTTAGCAAGTCAACACATTTCAGAAAACCTGACAATGGAGTGCAGTTGTCATTTTTCATATAATACCTTGCTTTATGGGAATTTAATGGTATAGGCTCCATGAATATCCAGAGCAAACTTAATTAAAGGAACAGCCTGTGCACTAGCAAATGCTGCAGCACAGGAGATTTTAATTGCTCACTGGCAAGGAATTGTAAAGAGCCTGGCGAATTTTTTGAACATATTAAAAGCGAATCATGTAAGAACGATATTACTATTTCACTTTGTGCATTAATAGATCTATGGCATCGAATTCTTATTGTGTTGGACATATTTATTGAATGACATAATTTTGATAGATGGAATCAATATATTATCATGCAGCAGAGTTACATTATCAATTGTAATATGTCTTTCTAGCATTGAAATTGATGAAATCTGTGTGCATAATATACACACTTGGTCGACCTCCAAACTCTAATTATTCGTCAAGAGTACAGTTTTCTAATTTTTCATGAACTAATCCATTACCAGTGGAATCGCGATGAATTTTAGTTGTACCTTAATAAGAGTGACTTCTCAATATCACCATAGTAATTGAAGCTCAATGATGTGTCCTGGCAAGCTTTTTTCCAGTATGTTTGTCTACATTAAGTATTTTTATCATATCATGTGATGTTAGTATATTGAGATATTTCTTTTCCTCCACGGAGTAAATATTGCTTGATCTGGTTTGGAGTGATATCTACATTATCTATTTTGTCTTTGTTTATGTCCAATTTCTGGTATGCAGTTGACATAATTTATTGTGTATCTATTTTCAGGTACCTCCATTTTTGGTTCGGAAGGTGTTCACACAAATATTTTGTTAATGTGCAGTGTGGTTATTTAACAGGTAATACATTTCAGGCAAGTATTCATGTGCATACCCTATTGACACTCATCCATCAGTCGAAGAGACTAGTGTTGTTTTCCATGTTACAGCCTTTTACTAAGACGAGAATTCTGCTCATTCAGCAATGGTGAATACGTCAAGGCTGGATTAGCCGAACTGGAACGTTAGTGTTACAACTTACAAGGCGACTGAAGTGGTATTTATTTATTTTAGTGATTTTATGAAATGACTGCTTTTAATATACCTGCTAAATCCAGTATACAGGTTCCTTTTGGGATGAGCTCAAGCATATAAGACAAGCAATTGGATTTCTGATATAGTTCCAATTTCTACAGTCACAAGATAAAAACATTCGTATTGCTCGTGTTATTCAAATAGTATGCGGAGCAAATTTTCTACATAAATTTTTATCGTTTACCCAACGTATCTATGCACATCATAGATAGATTGAATCATAAAACTAACAAATGGGCAATGATAAAAATAGTACATGAAAGCAACAAATTTATGAAGTAAATGAGTTATTGTATAACGAGAAATTTGGCTAATTATTTGATATTACAGAGCGAGGCTAATTTAGGAAAATGCAGTTTTTTTCTTTTTATGGTATGTTTGGTTTGGAGGGCTGGATATCATTGGAAGTACTAAGAAATAAATAAAAAGAAGTTGAACTGTATTGTTTAGTCTAGTCAAGTATTACGTAGCAAACATGACCTTGGGGCTTAAATGAATACACACTTTTGACACTTCTCAATTCATGCAAGTTTTTGACGAGTGCATGAGCTGCCCCCTCTTAGCATCAATCAATAAAACGTTTAAGAAGAAAGAAATAATAAAGAGTGAAGAATATTACCATACATTAGTCCAAAGTTGTAAGGCCTTATAATCATTTTGAACCTTCTGGTTGCTGAACAGGTCATACATCAGAAACCAAAGTAGACTCTGGATGAGATAAGTCATGATTTATGTCCCTTAAGAAGTTACAAATACTTTTCTTAAATAATCATCTCTCTGAACCCGCATATTTCTTGCTCACAAATTCGCTATAATCTACGGGTGCTCAGTATTCAGCAGCTCTACAGAATCAGCACTATGTACTGGGATGACAAATATGGTACACACAGCCTATCCCAAGATGTAAGTTCTTATTAATGTTTTATAAATATGCTGTGTTTTATGAACGTAGTATCTGATACAAGTTACAATATAAAGAAGTTAGCACGTAACCTTCACCTCGTATTAAACCTTCCCATCTAAAAGCTTGTGCAATTAGAGAGGGGACACATTTATTTATTTAAATTTAGTCTTCAACATTCCCGTCTCGTGCAGGACAGATTCATTTTTACCAAAAACCTAATAGGTGCATAATTTTCATAAAACGGTTGTGGCGATATTTAAGCTCATGATGTTTACTTGCTTTGATAATTGACACCATGATGAGCCATCTTTTCTAAAAGTTTAATCTGATAAGAGAGGGAAAACACATTAATTTAAATATAGTCTTGAACATTATGATCAGATATTGTGATAGCTCCTTGGTACTTTTCATATGATTCTTCTGATGGCAAGATTATAGGATGTTCCCCACTTCTTAATGGGGATCACATATATAAATCTATATTTATGTTCTTCACCACTAACTCACATGTATAATCTCTTCACCGCAAAAAGTTCATGTTTTGTATGCAGTGTTAGAAAACTTGTATATGGAGATTGACGAGGCAGAGTTTATTAATCAGCAATTTTGTCTTTTTTGACTCTCATTCACAGGTTATATCTAACATGATGGTGTTGATGACTGAAGATTTAAACAATGCCATTAGCAGTTCCTTCCTGCTGGATGACGACTCAAGGTTGAACATGAAATGTTTCACAATTCACGTCCTATTTATGCTGTTGCATTTTATATATTTTTGTATCTGAATTATTTTCTTCAGTTGTTAGTAACTTAATCTCCTGTCTCCATTGCATAATGCAGCATACCATTCTCAGTAGACGACCTTTCAAATCAATGGATCAATTTGATATTTCTGACATTGAACCACCACCACTTATTCGTGAGAACTCGGACTTTTGACTTTTTATTGCCACAAGCGGAATGATCACTTCTAGATCAAATTTCCACCTAAATGTTGGCAAATACATTCATGTTAACGAGGACAACCAAAAGGGTATTCTTTTACTAATGTCGTGAATGAACCGTAAAGGAACCCCGTGTTGTTTGATGGAAGTTATGCCGTTTGGCCTGGATGAGAAACAGGTGCTCAGATTGGTTGACAAAATTTAAATTTATCGTGGAATCCATTTGTGCATTGCTCCAAGTGCTTGTCTGCTGGTTATCATCATCGGAGGCATTGGACAGCAGATTATTTTTAGCCAGGTGGGAAGATCAAACTAATCATCTAAAACCGGAGAAGTTTTGTAGTTCGAAGTTCACTTTTGAAAAATCAAGATAGTATTTAGCTTTGAAGATTTTCCATGTATCCTTCTAGTGCTTCTTTTCCTTTCTTTTATATTGACAATCACAGAATGCAAACTTGTAGTGATGCAACGAGTTACAGACCTAGCCTATGAAGCCGGCCATAGTTATGGATTTTACAGTGTATTTCCTAAAAAACAGTAAATGGAAAACTTGATTGTGAATTGTGACAAATATGGTTCTATAGGACATGGCTGGATGGGGACATGAATATCATTTCCAACTTCAATTCTTTTGGGACTTGACCAAAGAACGGTTCTAGATTTAAACAGTATGTTTAGTACACGGCTAGAAGGCATGTTTACGAGGGGGATACTTTTTGTCACATTATTATAGCAAGATGGGACTAGCAATATTTATTTTTATTATTTGTTATTGATTTTACAGAACTAAGCCAAAATTTGATCAATTTGAAAATTTCAGTGTTAAATTGGTCAGTTGTCTTTGTATGATGGTGTCGTGAGTATAAGAAAACTGTGCTTAAATGGTTGAAATATGTTTTATAGATGTTTATAAAGATTTTTATTTTTAAGAATGGTGCATATATCACAATTTCGTTGTCCTGAATTTTTGTGTAGACTTAAAATGGACCAAATAAAACCATAAATAAAGATTTAGATAGTCGATTCTAAATTTGTTGAATTTGTGTAGACGTATAACTGATTTTCGTCGTCATTGTCAAACACTATCTTAAAAAGTGAAGCCATTCAAATCCCCTATAATTTCTTTAAAAAAGTTAATGCATCTGTCACAACAATAAAATTGAGTGTCCCTGCAGAAGTTGTCTAAAGCCACTTAATAATTCCATCCACTAGATTATACCCGCAGTTAGCAAAAATGGAACCCCACTTACTGTTTAAGCAATCTCCAATTTTAGTAATATTACAAGTTACAGCTGAACAGTAGCACTTATACAACGCACACATTTTACAAACTTGACTCCAACTTCCCTATAAAGCAACCCTTCACATAATCACTTTTTTTTGTAGAAATCGGCATTTTTTCCTCCCTATCTGAAAAGGGAGTAGTATTTGTTTTTCCTTTTGAACTGGGCTTTTCTTTTCCTTATTTTTTCTTCTTGTTTTGAAGAGAAGTTCATGGAGAAGTTGAAGTGGGATTGTGAGAGATTTAAGGGAAAATTGGATGCTACAAATTTAAGTTTTGAGAAAGATCTTACATGTGGATTTTCATGGCCTCAAAGGAACTACAAATGCAGCTTTTGCAAGAAAGAGTTCAAATCTGCACAGGCTCTTGGGGGTCATATGAATGTTCATAGAAGAGATAGGGCTAGAATGAGATCTCCTTCATGGGATTCTCCAAACTCAAACCCCAACACCAATTCTAATCCGAACCCTAGTTTTTCTTCAACATCATCTGCAACTAGGTTTTTACCTTACAATGTGAAATGTAATTCCTCTTTTACTGATTTTTCTTCAACACCAGCTCCAGCCACTGATCAGCATTGGCAGCGAGATTACGTTGCAAGTCTTCTAGAAGTGGATACAGGCAAGAATCATCAGAAGGGAGCCTTGCTTCGTGTCGAAGATCTCGCGGGATTTGCAAAAAGCAATGATCCTAGGATTTATAAGGCAAAAGAGCTAGTTAAGCAGGATCTGAACAGGGTTTTAGTACAACATGCAAAGGAGGATTTGGACTTGGAGCTGAGGCTTGGTTACTCCAATTAGATTAAAACTTCCAAAGATTACCTGGTATTTGATTTTATCATGTTTATTACAAGATTTAGCCTTTAAAATTTTGTGATTAATCGGATGCTGCTTGTGGATTTACCAACATTTTCTTCACTAATATGTAGGAATGAATCTACAAATGGTTGGATTTTGAAAAAGTGTATGCGTATTACTGCATCATTAATATTGTCAAAGGTCTGTCTGAGTTTCCACTCCACAATTATATTTAGTAGTAATATTCTCTTAATTTTTAGTAGAATTTCTCTCTTAAATTGTTGTTCTTTCCAGCTGTGTCATTTCTTTTTTTTTAATATGATCAAGTGTTGTTCAATCCATCTACGGACAAAATAGAAAATTATGCTTTGCTTTCAAAATGCATAGAATTAGACAATTTCTTCACGTAATTCAGCTATCTTCTGTGATAAGACAATCGTGTACATGCAACACTGTTTCCTTAATGTGTGTACTTAAAAGAATAATACATCAAAAATATCGCAGATATCATGACTTATGAGAACCATTTACCCATCAAATGAGTCTTTCCACCACCAGTTGGGAGCTCCTTCATCGTATTTCGCATTCAATCCTTTTAATTTCAAAAGATCAACAAAAAAAGTTATCAACTTCTGGTAAAAGTAGATGAGTTAGAAGCAAATTATGCAAGAATTGGTTAGGCTCGTTTTTCCAAGAAGCAAAGGGCAATGATTAAAGGTAATGAACTACATAGGATATTTCAGTACTTCAAATGCAAGATTTAAACCCAAGTTGAATCAGTCTTCCCACAAATCATTAAATTTCCATACAAAAAAAGAGAGAACAATACAGGACAATTCATATGATATCATGGAGAGAACATTTAAGAATATTTCTTTCTGTTTCACACACACACTCTAAGACTACACAGTATATTACACTGTTGTGTAGCATAGAGAGAGGATAAATTGGTAGTCCTAGTACGTTTTGGCTTGTCATACTTGCAATGGTATTTTGGTCTGTACAAATGGAAGGGATATATATCAGTTTCCAACATATCTGTTCCTTTGCATGTTCCCAATAAACTTTTGGGTGTCAGTGTTATGATGCCTTTCCCTTTATGGAAATTGATATATGGCTAATAAATTAGGGTTCATGATATATATGATTTTTTGAGCATGTTTGGTTCAAAAAGTAACTCTTTCTTTACCATCCAAATATTTTCATCAACTTACTTTTTTGTTCTCAGTTATGAATATAGAGAAAACTATCCACATTTGTTGATTTGTAAAGAATCTCGAACTTGAAAAATGAAGAAAAGAAGTACGCAATTTAATTAATAAACTGATAGTTGTGCAAATCTCATGAAATAAAACCTATTGCAAGATGTCTGGAATTAATTCTTATACAAATCTAGAGTCTACATATATTTCGGAAAATAAGAAAACGATCATTTATTTGAGCTTTAAAATGAAGGGATTTTGTCCAAAGTCACGAGGGCTTCGCAACTATTATTTTACTTGGAAGCCTTTACTACTTTGGATTAGTAGAATCGCTCTATCGATCGAAAACATCCGAGTATAAGTAATATAATCAAATAACTAAGAGGATTTCGATCTCGCGTGGTCATCGGCATTGGTCAATTGCATCCGATTTAAGATATTTTCTTTTACACTTGATATGACCAATCATATTGCAAATAAGATGTACAAGTAGAGAAATTATATGTAAACAAATAGTGTGGAAGTTCCCCACTACAGGTGAAAAATGGAAGCCCAAAATAGATGTGTTGGAGAGGATAAGAAGCTACAAAAGGGTATGTTTTAGTGAAAGAGAAGAGGGCAGGCATGGGAATGGGATAAAGGCCAACGTCACCACCATGAATTAATATGGTAATCACTTTCCATTCACTCATTTTCATAATTTCTTCTACTTAGCTTTCATCTGTACACGCCCAAGCAATCTACTCATGTTTGAACATAACCATCCAAAAACCATAAAATGCTTTGTTGTAATTTCCCATTTTTAAGGATGCTTATTGCTCCTTAAAAGAAGTTCAGCTCTTTCGACGACGGTATGTTGGATTTAATACATTATCGATCAACCCAAATAGATGTTCCTTTTGGAATGAATATATGTGACTCAAAGTAGTCGTATAATCGTCAACGTGTGGATTATTATAGCAAAGAATTGGCACGGGATGACTAAAAGATATATAGCTCACAAAGTAAAAATATATCCATTATCAAATGACTTTGTTCAATTTTTTATCTTTTATTTTTACATAAAAACTCGCAGCCGCTACTCATGAGTGCGTACTCCATATGCAGTAGCTCGCAAACCACACAGAAGAGATAAACCACACTAGGCAAGCTCGGTGCAACGAGCTCGATCGAGAAAATGTTGCCAGATGATTGGAACTCATGATCTTCGATCTCCGCGTTCACCTGCTCCACCAATTCGGTCACTTCCGAATGGGTGACTTGCTCAAATTTTAGTGTATTGCTTTTTTGGATTAGGAACTACTAAAAGCCTCATTGAGAAAATAGGAAATTTTTCTTATACAAAAGAAGCCCATCTCGAAAATTTATTGCAAATTTGATCCCATTTGAATTTGTCAACATGGCCAACTTTTCATTTACGTGTATCTTTCACCATTATACAATAAAATATTGTTTAATGTTGCTACTTGCTAATCTGTGTTTACTTGGACTTGACTTGAGCTGTGGGTCAAGAAAATTACATTCTGCTCAATTGTTTCTTTCTTCTAATTTCGTTTTCCTTTCATAATTCTCTGTACGAGTCATTCGTTTGAACGGCCGGTGATCAAAGAGTCCAAATATTTTATATTATATAGACAACATAAATCACGGTCCAATTATTATAATACAAAAACATTTTTCTTCTCAGAAGACTTCATCGCAGGCTCAACAACATTAATCCCGTGTCAAATGCTCTTTTATTTTCTGTTCTTGGGATGTAGGCTCATTTAGCAGGGTTTTTAAAAAGTCAAAAAATTATTTTTAAAATTAAGAAACTAATTTTAAACGTACTTTAAATTTTTTTTTAAAAGCATTTTGTCTTGTTACAAGAGTTTTAGAGGAAATTCACCTAAGTTAACTTTTTAAAAAGATCTTCTACAAGAAGTATAAGTCGTGCCAAATGGGCTCATAATGTTCTCAACTTCAAAATTCTTAGATGTATTGGACAAGGTATATAACCAATAAATTTGATGATTTTGAGCAATTTAACAAAAATTAAATCTATATCATTATTTTCTCTATTACATTACACTATATAATATCTAAATTAGGAAGGTTCTTTTTACTAATGTATTATGTTATTTGATAGATATTAATCCTATGAGAAGCATTTGGTGTACAGGAAAAAAAACATACACACAACCTACATAGTACACACAATAGGTGGGGCCCATTTTTGACAATATTTAATTCACATGAGGCCCATCCCCATGTGAGTATTTGTAATTTGTCTTACAAATTTTTTCTGTACAGAATTTTCCTAATCCTATAGAATGTATAAAATGTAATTATTATTATTATTATTATTTAATTTTCTTCTAAATTTTATAATAAATTAAATTATATGTAGGTGGTTTGATTTAAAAATGGGAAGGAGGCAATGCTTTTTTATAACTTGTCAAAAACTCATTTAAATAATTAAAAACTTATTTATTATACATAAATTTGAAGTTTGAACTTTCTAAAACTTGACCCCAACTGCCTCATTTACACCCATAAATAAATAACTTCACATCTTAATTACACAATGTCATTAATTTGCATTAAACATATTTACTTGGCCAAAGAAAGGGAAAACAAAAAACAAGACAAAAATGCCAAATCTTTAATTTAATTTAATTCTTTTAATTCTTTTTGTATTATTTGGACAATATTTGACAATGATTAATCATAATATAGGACACATGATTTGGTAGAGGTGAGTAGTAGTTGTGTTTTTATAATAATTAGAATTGGAATTCAATTGAAATCTTGTGATTGTCTGTTTTTGTAAAAGATCAATCCATTTTGCCAACAAATTCCCATGTAGAACATGTCAACGTTTCAAAACCCTTTTCTTACATCACAAAGCATTAATTCACTTTTTCCACCCTCCATTACATTAGTAAGTAATTAATTGTTTTGTCATCTTATACTCTTTGTTAACCACTTCGAAACCTTTTTGTCTCCCCCGCAAGTCAAGGAAATATAGAAACTATGACATGTTATATTGACCGCTCTTATTGAGGTACACTAAAGTCACCTTCTCGGATCACGAAAATATGTCGATAAATTTTACGATCTACGAAGTATGCGACAACACTTTGTTAGTAGTATTAGTATGCCAATAAGTGTAGGAATGAAAGAAAACGATGGATATATATACTCGAAATATACATAAAATTCACATAGTTTGATAAAGGAAAATACTTCTTGTTCATAAGTAGAAATATTAATGCAATGCTAGATGTAAAGGTGCACACATATGATTTGATTTTAGTACTTTATTTATTTAATAATTAGGGCGTAGTTCATATTTTGAACTAGCTAGACGTGGTAAGTAGGGTATACTATATGATTAATGAGTTTGAAATTGTGCGTTCATCGTTCTATCTTATGATTTCTAGCATAACATGTTACATTCTTTGACAAAGAGTAGCAACTCACTAATGAATTTGAACTATAGACCTCGACTTCAAACTTAGGTCTAAAGGACCAAATAGCGACGGAAAAATAAGAAAATTTAAATGATCGGCGGAATTTCCGATTCACATACCAATGGAAGATACATATTAAAATTCCATTGCTAAACTGTCTATAAGAAAATAAAAATAAATAATTAAAAACTTTCCAACAAATTTTTGTGCTTATGTCTCGTTAAATTAAGGTGTTACCAAAGGATGTTAGAGCACCAACAACAAAAAATTCATGCTTAATCATTTGTAATCACAGACTGTTTAGCCAGTTCATTAAAATGTTAACGACCCCATTTTCGCCTATAAAATTTATCGACGGGAGTTATTCATCGGTAAAAGGTGTTATCGATGGAAACTAGAACGCTATCGACAGAGATTTCCATTACTGATGCCGCATTCTTTGGTAGTGTATGAACTTTCTACTGAATGGAAGCATATACATGAGTAAAAAAATGTCTGTCCTTTCTAAAATTGCAGCAGACAACATTTTTTTTTATTGACGTAGGAACCCGTAATCGTTATCTATGAGTGCACATTGGGTAAACCTCGCTACATGTGCAGTAGCCCGCAAACCACATAGAAGAGATAAACCGCACTAAGCAAGTCCTGTGCGACGGGCTTGATTGAGGAAGTGTTGGTAAGAGTTTCGAACTCGTGACTTTCGGTCTCCGCATTCACCTGCTCCACCAACTTCGCCACCCCCGAAATGTTAGCAGACAACATATTTGATATGGCCATATGATGATTAAGTGAAAAATACTCTCCGGGAGATTGGATCCCTTCAAACTGCAGGTCAACAGCTAAAATCAAAATAAATCTTCAGTCTTGATATATTCATTAGTACGTAATTTATGTATAAAGTTTTCCCACTTTCCATATTAATATTTAATTTTCCCTAATTAAGTTAAGGACACTAGCCAATTGAGAATAAAAAACTACCTTTAAAATACTATTCTGGCCTGCAAGAGAGAGATTATTCTCATGTTACTCAAAAGGGTCCCTTAAATTAATTCAGATTTAAGGCATTTGACCTAGCTACTAATCAATGTCATGGAGAAAATTGAAATAGTAGTCAACAACCAACCAAAATAATTAAGAAATAATTAATATAGTTACATTTTGTTCTATTTAATTAGTTTAGAAAGTTATTTTTCTTCAATGAGCATTGTATTTCCAAGAAAATGAGATAAGGGTGTGTTTGAGTCACATTATTTTGGAAGAATCTATTCTAAAATAGTAGATTGATGAAGAATGTGCGGTTAAAAAAGAAGGAAAGGTTATTGATGTGATGAAAAATATTATTTTATTGAAAAATGTGTGTTTGAAAATGAACAAAAAAATAAAACTGAAAATTTTAATGTGTACCAAGAGCTAAATATTAAATTGACTAATTAATCCTAACAGTGTTAATATAAATATTTTGTTTCTGTGTGTGTGTGTGAGAAAACGAACTGCAACCCTAATTAATATTGTCATGCCAAGATAAAAAGGGTACATTACAAGATTTAGAAAAACATAAGTTTATATATATTATATAAAAAGTTTCTGAGGGATATAATAGAGTTTGTAGGTTTAAGAGTGAATTTGTACATTGCTTGATAATATTAAGTTATAATCAACATATAAGAATTCGAGCTCTCTTGTAGAATTCTCAAATAGGTAGACAGCTCGATTAAAGATGCCAAAAAAAAGTCGGCCACCGCAAGAAACATATTTGAGAAATACTTCGTATTTGTTAGAACACGCGGAATAGACTTATCACCTTGTAAAAAGAATTAATGTTGTTAGTCGCCACCGTCTATTGACTAGATGTATTATATGTACACGGCACGTATGAACCACAAAAGTTGTTATTTTCACATCACCTCGAAAAAGACATTACTACATTTTTATGGCTTTACAAGAAAACATTAAGAAGCAAACTAACAAGAGAAGGTGAAAGGGGGTTTTCATTAACTGTTACCCAAAAAATAAAACGCAGATGAAATAAATTAATTATACGAATTGATTTTGATGCATCTGAGATCACCCCTTTGCTCATTAACATTGAATTATTATTATCCTTTTCAAAATTTTCTTTTATTCAGCCATCACAATTAGAGTAAATTAATTAAAATTAAATAACCAGATTGTGATTGTGATCACAATAAATACGGTATATATACAAATAAATCTGATGCAAGAAACTCTTTGCATAATCTAAACGACAAGTACTAACTACAAAATTAGAATTTTTTTGCTATTTTCCCATTCCATGCAGGAAACTTCCCAGGTTTTGCCTGAGCAATAAAACAATTTACATTCCGACGGTTTAGTTTTCATGAGTCATATTCTGCTTATAATTTTCTTTTTTCCTATTCATTTTTTGAACGGTAATTAGATTATCAGTATGTAGTCATTTAAGAAAGTTGAAAACGTGACAACAGTGAAACTTTTCATAGTAAACTCCGTGTACATTATTACATAATTGGAACAGATACACTGAAGGAAATATGAGAATTTGTTTTGTTTAAATGAATTAGAAAGACAACCTCATTTATAAGGTTAATGATTAACAAAGGTAGCAAGAATGTATACTATTTTATGCAATTGAATTGTTAAAAATATAATTATAGAATGTCAAGATATCACAAAAAACCTAGAAATATATATGTGTGTGGGGGTGTGCGCATGCGCGCGAACAAATGCCATTGCCGATGCTCACTTTATATTTCAATCAATTGCAAAATTTGTGGCGAGACTAGTTGAGTCTGTTTTTGGCTCATGTTTATAAAAAGTTTATAAATAAACAAATCACTTTTTATTCACACAATTTTAAAAACTTATAAATAGTATCCAATTATCACTCACTCATTTCTATTTATTTAGAATTTTAAACTATTTATAAACACTTTTCAAACGGGACATAGATATTGTGCCAAGGGCTAGGGCAACATATCTTGACTGTATGTAGGACAATCATGTACAGGAAAAGGTAAACCGCGTAACAAAAGGATGAAAAATAAAGCAATTAATTCAAAAAATGATGTGCGTGTGTGTGCCGAAATAAGGATCTAGCAGCCGGCCTGTAGGGGAATAAGTCTATAAATAAAAATCAAAATCGGTGACCCAAATGTCTTCTTTTCCCACACCTTCAACCTGAGCACAAATCAAATATCTAAGCCCTTAAATTGTCTTTTCTATATATCTCCCTTGCTATAATCCTCGAGCCCCTCTCCTTAATTCCCTATTTCAGTCCAAGAAAACAATCTAAGTATTTCGTCTTCGAGTTTTTCTAAGAAAAGGATATTTTCAATGGAGTCGAATCATCAAGAAGAATCTTTAAACTCGAGTGAAGAAGTTGAGCAGCAAGAGCAAGACCAGATTGATCTTGGCATAGGCCGGTTGTACGAGTGTGTGTTTTGCAAAAGAGGGTTCAATACTGCACAGGCTTTGGGTGGCCACATGAATATCCACAGGAAAGATAGAGCAAGGAACAAACCTACTTCCACCAATTCCAATAGGCAAGAAGAAAATTACACAGTCCCAAGATTCCACCAGCAGATACTTTCCAGTTATCAACCAGTACAGTATATTGCATCTCATGAACAGGCATCATTGAATTATAGAACGTATTTTCCAGCATCCACGTCTAGTGCTAGACCCTTTTATCAACAGAATTCTCTTGATGACATTGATCAACAGCGAACGAATCAAATTGGGGATGACTGGCGCATGAATTTGAGCTTAGAATATGTGCCAACGGTAATGGAAAATTTGGAGAAGAAACAGGTGATAAGCCAAGAAGAGGAATTGGATTTGGAGCTTCGACTTGGATAGGATTGCTGTACAGCTTTTAATAATATGCTTGTTTTCATGGATCTCAGGTAATTACTGGTTACTGTAGCATTTTCTTGTTTATCTAAAAGAGCTACTTGTGCTAAAGAATTTAATAACTTTGTGGTGATCAATGAAGGAAGAAGATGCTGTACAGTGGGAATTTTAAGGTTTTTTCTGTTAGAAAGAACTTTTTATATTTCAACTTATAAATCTTAACCCTAATTTGATTATCATTAATCAGGGTTCTATAGTTGCCCCTATTCTAATTGTGCCAACTTCTTCTGATCTCCACATTTTGTAGTTTACCAGGCATTTTTGGCTGGCATTGTATCTAAAAATTTTATTTTTCTTGCACTGGTCAAATTCATTAATTTGAATCAACTTATAAATCTTTAACCCTAATTTGATTATCATTAATAAGGGTTTTAAAATTTCCCCCAATCTAGTTATACTTCTTCTGATCTCCACTTTTTATTCCAGGCATTTTTAGCTAGCTTTGTGTCTAAGATTTTATTTTTCTTGTACTGGTCAAATTCATTACTTTGGATCAAAATATTATTTTTTACTTGATCTAGTAAAATCATCATTTTATTAGCAAAATTCCAAGGGATAAATAATTAAACAGAGGTTTTCAGAACATGAAAAAAAAAAAAAAAAAATACCAATTTCAGAGAGGAAAAATAAAAAGGAATTAATCTCTATATACTTTAAAAAGAAATTAATTTCTATTGTGTGGCTGAAATAAATGCATTAGAACTATAAGCATTCATTGTTAAGCTTAGCTCAAATGCAAACTTTTAGTAGTGGTCCTTTATGAACTTTTAGCTCAAATGCCACTCATTTAGTAGATGAATAGATACACTTCCATTGAAATTGCTTGTACTAAAAGTACATTTGTTACGATTTTATCTACGACGTACCTCATTTTTAAATGAAATTGCTTTGAATGGATCGTTTCGTTAAAAACATTGCCCTGTGAAGAGTTATATATGCATCAAGATATGTAGGCTTATGGTTCCAATAAGTATAGGATAATATTGTTTCTGCGAGAGTAATCATCAATCTCATTCCATGTTTTCGAGCACATCAAATACCACAAACACACACACACTCACACGTGAGAGATCAATTAGGTCGCAAAAGAATATTGACAACCTCCAAGTAATTGCTGCAGTATTTTCCTCAACCAACTGTTATTTCCAGTGGTTGGATTCTTATCATTTTGTGTAACATACTTTTTTCCCTTCTGGTTATTTGTATTATTATGCTTTCTGGTAATATTTACATAATTAGATTACATTTATCTCATTATTGGCAGTCAATTTATGCATACATATATGTCCTTGTTACAGTTTATATATTCAAATTAATGAGAAAATCAACAAGGGATATTGCCGCCATTTTCATTTTAGGATTGAATTAGGGTTCTAGGGATGGCAACGGGACGGGTCGCCCATTCCCAACCCCGTCCCGTCGGATATTTTTATTACCTTATCCCGTCCCCATACCCGGTTAAAGCGGGACGGGACGGATTCAGGACGGGATCATGTCGGGGCAGGACAAGTCTTTTGTCTCATTTATCGCTCCATTTATTTTTTGTTTTTATTTTTTTATGTCTTTAGTTAGTAAATATTATTTATTAATTTGTTAAAAATAACTTATGTTCTCTTTAAAAATGATGATAAATTTATTATTTTTCTTCGATAAAATTAAAACTTAAATTTGAAATTAACTTTAAACGGGGCGGGGACTATATTTTACATACCTACCCTATACTCACTTCGGGGTAATGACCATCGTCCCGTCCCTGTCCCGGTTAGGTGGGTATTCGAGGAAGAGCCCCACGAATATCGAGTTGAACGAGTTTTTTAACCATTCCTATAGGGATCTAACTATTGGGCCTTGGGGTCCCATTTTAGGCCTTGTTCGGGAGAGGTTTTTCAAAATCATACATTCTCCAAACAAAAGCTTAAAAGGCAACCTTTTGGAAAGAGACGTGGTCCAAACTTTTATGTTGTTTATTTATTTCATATTTGTTCGAATGTAACGTTAACCAATCTTGTAGTTTGCCAATTGTTAGTGGCGTTCGTGTTTATTTTTCTCTCTCAATGTTTATATGAATTTGACAGAATACATAGCATACTAATGAACCATGCATCTATCACACAATAATCAGAATCCAGACGTACCACTTTATTTAAAAGTTTGAAGTGTTACAAACACTTCAAAACGCCCCCTTCATATCAAGGTCAAATGGAAGTGCTAATGAATTGGTTTACAAGACATTACATTCTTTATATTAGGAACAATTACATTATCTACCCGTCTCTACAAAATTTTATAAATACGAGCTAACAAATTATATAGGACTGAAAGTACTTGAAATTATGTTGACTCGTCTTATCTAAAAGTTAAATTGTAAAGTTTAAAATCACATTAATTTGAATTTAACCTTTATTTGATATCATTACCCTATTTATAATATAAAAAGGTAAATATTAAGTGATGATCCTTGTGAAGATATGATCAAGGTTGAAGAATAAAAGTATGTGACTTGGTTCTTCTACCTAATCTCTTCTACTAAATACACACAGCTGAACAAATATTCTACAGAATTATAAAATAGTTGATCCTGTACATGTAACAGAACGAAAGCACAGAAGCACCAGTGGTCTAGTGGTAGAATAGTACCCTGCCACGGTACAGACCCGGGTTCGATTCCCGGCTGGTGCATCATTTTGGTGGGAAAATGGTTTTCATCCCCTTTTTTTTTTGCAATGAAAACAAATTTCATGAACAATTGTAAAAAAAAAATCACTTTAATAGACAATTTTCATGAAAAATAAAGTTAAACGAACACAAAAAGATCCAAAATTTCAACATTTTTCAGGAGGAAAATTATATCAATTAATTGAAAATTCCCAATAAACAATTTTAAACAATTCAATTCCCTAAAATTTATTTTCTTTGCATTCAAATTCCACTCTTACAATCAAATGGACCCTTACATTCAAGATATCAGCGCATATGATAAAAGGTGAGCTGATTCATGAATTTTCATTGGAAGACATCACGTGAAATAGCCTAAAATCGGGTTAAGCTCTACTTGTTTAAGTTTGACTCTGTAATAATAATAATACGATCAACTCAACCTTATTTCACTCTAGGAGCAACGGTTCACGACCATTATAATCCTTAACTAGTGGTCATTTTGATATTAATATCTTCAAATTTTTTGGTCATACTTTTATCCTTAACCTTCAATAATTATCACATTTTGTTCCCGATTATGATTTTTGTCCAAATATTGTGCTAAAGTAGGGACAAATATTTTGTCAAACTTGGTATCTGTTGTTTACTTTGCTTATGTACTTAAATTAAGAATAGGTAAAGCCATATCAACTGACATAAAATTGAACAAATTACATGTTTTCCAAAAGATATACTAAAATGTCTCTCTGTCCATCCCATACATTCAAGTGCATATTGCATTCCGAAACATCTCTACAAACACAAGAAGGCTATGACATCTCACATCCATGTAACGACGTTGAGCATCCTCTCGCCAATTTATTTAATCTCTTATCTAATAAGATAGTATACGACAAGGAATATAACCACAAAAGATGCCACGAGCGTAAACATCCTGCGGCTTGATTTGGTTTCAAACACCTGAAGCAATAAGAAGTCAAATTGTAGGAAAGTATATATCCAAGCAAAAGAGAGTAGCATAACAGAATAGAGGTCATAAATACCATCTTAAATTTATCCATGGTTCCGGATAGGACTCCTCTTGAACTATCCATGTCATTGCCCTAAGAGCAAAAAGTTGGAAATTATCGAGCAGTACTTAACCATAATTGACACTAATAATAATAAGGAAAATTCTTGGTGTACAT
>CAIGRQ010248335.1:0-12307 GCA_903798375.1 Fraxinus sp. D2006-0159 | reverse complement strand
GTAAGGACACCACGCAAAGCATATTTCGGAGCAAGATACCCACTGCATGAGCAACCAGAAAAATCTCAGTAATGCACTTAACTACGTGACACTTAATTTAACTGCAAATGCAACTAGATATTAAAAGTTAGAGCACGAATAAACATTATCGACATTGACTTTTAAGGATCTTACATTGTGCCTGCAACACGGGTGCTTATATGAGTCTTTTTGTCATCATACAATTTGGCCAAACCAAAGTCTGAAATTTTTGGATTGAGTTCGGAGTCAAGCAGAATATTGCTCGCCTTTACATCTCTGTGTACAATTTGTGGACGAGATTCCTCGTGAAGGTAAGCTAGACCTCTTGCTACACCTAAGCATATTTTGAAACGTGTTGGCCAGTCCAAGCATAAGTTTCCATTCCCTCCTATATCAAAGCAAAAAAAGTTCAATCTTCAGTATATTAGCGTGCACAAAAACATCTTAGCATGAAGCTGTACACAGGATGCAGCTTATACCGGATAATGCTAGATCAAGACTCCTGTTTTCAAGATACTCATAAACAAGCAACCGTTTATCACCCTCAATGCAGCATCCATACAATTTTACAAGGTTCCAGTGTTGCACGGCAGATATAGTGAAAATCTGCCACAAACTGGCTCTTTCCTTCATAAGATGCTACAGAGAGTTGCTTAACAGCAACAATTCTTCCATCCTCAAGTGTTCCCTTTAGATCACAAGTACTAAAACGGTCAGATATAAAGCGCTTGTTTTTCTGGTTTTTTAAAGGCCAGAGTTTGTGTGTTATGAAAGAAAACACGAGGTAGAAGGGAAAAATTTAACAAAAACTTGTTATGGGGCATCTTACATCAAACTTGACCCAGCGGTCAAGGTTTTCAGTGCCTATCCAAGTGATCAACCATATTATGATCCTTGTGTTAAAATATAGCTTACCTTGTAAACAGGCCCAAATTCTCCCTCACCAAGTTTATTAGAGGAACTGAAATCATGTGTTGCTGCTTGTAGTTCCACATAACTAAAAGTGTGGTCTGGCATCCATTCCCAAGAACTCCGCAAATACACGGAAACACAGTTTTTTGGTTTTCAATTTCCTAAGCTAATCATTCCCCATTTCATGATATTATACTAAGGAACGATAGTTCTGCGGGATGTTGTGAAGTGGACTGTGTTAATTAAGCATAAGTCTACTGATCNTTTTTGGTTTTCAATTTCCTAAGCTAATCATTCCCCATTTCATGATATTATACTAAGGAACGATAGTTCTGCGGGATGTTGTGAAGTGGACTGTGTTAATTAAGCATAAGTCTACTGATCCTTCTCCCCTTCATCTTCAAAGCTCTTCTGCCTTTTTCTTCTCCGAGCCAAATAATATATGGTGAATAAGAAAAGAGAGATTACGGCTCCAACAGCGACAAGAAGTACCAAAATAAGATCAGTCATGTACTTCCCACTCGCGAGATCATTGGGAGGATTATTACTTACAGTGGGAATGAAATCTGCATATTTTTTTAGTTGTCAAAACTGGCATCAATGGATTAAGATTCATTAGACATTACTACGAAATATCAAACATTTTGAGTGTGTATGTACCTGGGATGACACTAATTGCTGAAATAGAGGGTCCATATGCACCTTGAGAAGGTACGCAGCACGTCCCCTTTCCAGCCCAAAAGAGATGGATCTCAAGGTAGTTATTGGTCACCTGGGCTTTAAATTCCTTTATCACAGCTCCAAAAGAGGCTCCGCCAGCATCTTTTCTTATGTTGAAATCTTTCAATTCCAGATTATCCTTAACAAATGAAATGAAGACTAAATTTAATATCAACCGTACTATATGGAATAAAACAATTCGATAACCAAACTGAGTTTGGATTTGTAAACAGCATTTTACAACGCACACCAGAAGGATATGAATTTACTAAGGAAGAATCCTGAGAAATCAAGGAAAGAGTTGCCATATCTATATTGAATGAAAGTTCCATGATAGCATAGAATAACATTGTCTCCAACCACAGAATGCTGCAGAAGCAAGTTAGAAATAGAAAACAAGGAGCTAATTCACAAAGAAGCTTGATCTCCATACATTATCCCAGTACTTAATTGATGATTTAAAAAACAACCAACCCCTTTTAAGTTCACAATTTAAAGGCAAGCAGCATTTTTGTCCAAGGTTTTAAAGCATTAAGCTAAGCCTGCATTCGAGTTTAAGAGTTTTTCAAGTGAAACCACATAACAGAAACCTTTCCTACAATAATGACAACAAATTAAAACCCCGCCCATTTTTAAAATATAACTAGTATATTCAGGGAAACATGCCAGTATACATGCAGTGGCAGTTGTTTTCCTTCTTATTTTTACCCTACCAGACAAAGATAATAAACTATAATCTGTTTGAAGGGAAACAACAACAATGGTTATGAACATATTCTACAATTCTAAACACAGACCTGAATATATTTGTGAAAATGCGCCTTCCTAGACTTTCCCAAGATGTAGGATTTTGAATTTCTGGCTCTCCAAACTGGAGAGTCACGTTGTAATTTCCATTCTCCAGGCCCAAGCCATAGTATCTTAGGGATCCAGTAGAAATCCGTGCACTCTGGAATAGCTCGGGGTCCCTTATATTTGGGAAAAAAGTAACAAAATTTGTTGTATATCGTGGATTCTTGCTTCCAGAAGGCAGACCAATATTACTAACTGCCCATCTGTGTTCCCTTGTCACATAATATGTTGCTGGACCCAGAGTCTCATTATCTGCCTCATGCACAATTCCCGCAGCACAACTCATTTGTGAACCGCCACATTTAATTGCAATATCTGTCAAAACGTCAAACTGACCACACACTCAATGATAGTAGTATCTGTCAAAAGGTTTAAGCAAGCCTTGGCAATAAGCCTCCTCCACAGCTTAGGTGACAAAGCACTCCCCACGGCATCGTCATTCATAAAATGAAAAAATAAACGATAAAGGCAGAATCATTAAATGACCACACCACACTCAATGATAGTCACATCTGTCAAAATGTCTAAGTGAGCCTAAGCAATAAGCCGCCTCCACAGCTTAGGTGACAAAGCACTCCCCCGGGTATCGTTAGTCAGAAAATGAAAAAATAAATGATAATGGAAGATTATTACTTATTATTGTTACCGCACTCCCTTCTCTTTACTCTTCATTTTTCTCCATTTCATCATTTATTTATATTTCATACATTTAGAATCTCTGTTGGTAGATTCATATAGGTATGCGCATGCTACAGTGTATTTCATAACCTGGAAAGATTACAAAAATACTTAAGAAAGTGGCAAATCAACTAGGCTTCTCAGTCCTCGGCAACCACCCATGACAACTATGGATAATGGTAATATGTTCCAAATACTGCATGTAGATTTCACAGGCTTCCCATTTTGACATATTTTTTTTTCTACTCCTGGTCACAGAAATTTAGTGTTGCCCTCTATGACAATTCCATGTCTACACTTTTAATTAAAGTAAACTCTGCGATTCATGCCCAACTAAGTACTGTTGTATCCAAATGGACTGTATTCCATTCACATTCAACATAGTGCCAGGATTTTTCGAAATTATGATATTGCAGTTACCTCTACTAAATCAAAGTTAAATATCTGGAAATTATTCTGGCCATTCACACAAGTAACGATTAGCATCTGTACAAATATTCTAGTTGTAAGAAAGAGAAACTGCATACATGGTTTTATCTTTCACCTTTTGGTAGCACAATAATGTATGGAGAAAAAGCTTATCACTCACACTGGGGATCTCCTTGATTGCAAGAGAAATTTCGTTGAAGACAATTCAATCCTGAAGGCATAGCACTGAAATTGAGAGAAGAATTCATAGCTAATTAGGAAAGGTATCATGCCTATTGCTTTGACATACTGTAATATGGCACTCAGAACATGAAACAATATCATTCAATTATCATTCACGAGTGGATTGGCATCTAAACATCATCCATTCAGAGTGGATAGACATATTGAATTATGTACTATTTTGTGGGTAATGGTTATAATACATTCTTCAACAATGTACCAGTGGGAAATGTTTATAGAAGTCCTTGATTCTTCTGTGATTAGGATAGCAATGACCAGAATAATAAGATGTCACAATTAAGAAACATATATACAAGAAGCTACAAAACATTTTCGAGTTTGCTGTATTCAAATGAACACAAGATAAATTTTTTGAAGCCTACTCTATTATAATCTATATAATGTGCTCATCAAGAGTGTGGTTTCAGATATGCACCTGCTGTTAGAACCTTGTAACACGAAGTTGTTGGTGACCAAATTACTGTAGAGAAATTTCTGTTAATTTGGGGGTATGCCAGCTTAAATGACGAGATAATATCCCAAAGAAAAGAAAACAAGATTTCGGAATCATAACATATAAATCATGCTACTTTTTAATATGAAGTTCGTACAGTTGCCTATTTCGCTGGTTCACCCAAGAAGGGAAGTTCCTGAATAATTCGTTGTATGACAAATCTCTGCAAGCAAGTATTATAAAGATGTTAAGGATACTATTCTATTCCACAGATCAATATACTATATAGAATTCTATTCTACAGACCACTTTATATTTGTGTTAATACACAGGTCAATTCTTAAAATTATTCTCAGCAGTATAGTGTGAATCTTCCTCATAGAATTACAAAATACTAGTACTACCGCAGTTTATCCCATGATAGTTTTATTTACGTTTTTTAAGATTTTTTTATTGTGCTGTAATGGTTTCACTACAACTTCAATGGAAAGTATTTCTCCAAGAACCCAAAATTACTGCTTCACGTATAACACGTTTAATGCCTTTCCCAACATAATTCTTGTATATTAAGACTATAACTAAGCAATCTAAAGCCTTGCATGTATGACTGCATAAAATTTAAGCATTGTTTCTTTTTTCTTTTTTGAGTGGGGAGTGGAGGGGAGGTACCAATCCCGGAATCCTTGACCTTGGTTGTAGAAACAACTATTCCTAACCAACCAGCTTATTGTGAATTGGTAATTAAAGAATTGATTAGAGCCTAGAGGTTGTATCATCTAAATCAGGCTTGTGATACTTCAAAAGATTGAGAGTCTGTTTGTTTCCCATTTTTATAGTAAGAATGCATTTTGGAATAGTAGATTGATGGAGAATGTGTGGTTAAAATATAAGGAGAATTTTTGAATTTGCGTGTAATATTATTTTATTGAAGAATGTGTAGTTGAAAAGAAGAGAAAGAAAAATGTATTTTAAGAAAAATGTGTATCAAACAAGGGCTGAAATTCGTAGCAATTCTATTTCATCCTTGGGGCTGTGCATTTGATGGTTTGAAGCAAAAGAGCCTGAAGCCTTAATAAACATAATTTAACATTTGAAAAGCAGCAAAATGTGTTACATCACTCACATATTCAGGAGATTTGAAGTCTTTTGGGGTGGCAGGACACCGCTCAACCTGTTATTCCCAAGAAACCTGAACGTGTAGAAAGATATTACAGACACAGATACTTCTTCGTTTCGCATTTTTGTTATTTTTTCATGTTGTATGGCAGATATTATGTGCTCTCAACCATAAGAAAGCATAACATGATTTATTACAAGTGAGTGAAGTTAGACTGAATAGTGAATCTAGAATCTGTCCACTGAAATTGTTGAAGCTCAAATCCCTGAAAAATTAAACTATGACAAGATAGAAAAATGAGCATTGAAATATTAAACTCCTGATCACCATAAAAACTTTAAGAAATAATTAAAATTTAATGAATTAACAAGTTGTTACAGGGTTAAACCTTTTATGCAGTAATGCTGAAAAGTTAGGGAGACTTACAATAGGGACAAACTCTGGGACTGATCAAGATTGGAAGGTAGGGACCCAGAAATTTTATTATTCCGCAAAATTCTGCCAGGCAAGTGAATAAATTGAATAAGAACTTGATTCGAAAAAACTGGGAGTGGAATAAATAATATCGAGTTGCTCCATATTTAGAAGCTCTGTTATGTTTTCCTTACAGGGTGACCAGAGATGTCATATCTCTGAGGAAGTCCAGTGGAGAGCTCCCATTAGATAGATCACATATTCTCCTAGGCATCAGATTTTACCAAAAACTTAAGCTACTATAAAGCACGCAGAGAAAACACTGAAAACTGAGACAAAAAAGAGAAGTGCTTAATACTCACAAGTCCTCCGCAGAGGTTAAATTTGAAAATGTTGATGGTATTGGACCATCAAATGAGTTTCCTTCAAGCCTTCTGCATATGTATATTAATGTAGCTAATCAAAGATCGTGCAAGAAAAAATTTAAATAAATTTTGTGGTAAAAATCTCTCTCACTACATAGGATAAACTAAACAAGTGAATTCGAGCACAACAAGTTCAAAAAAAAATGAAAGGACATATTAATTGTCTCACAGGGAAGTAAGCTTCGACCATCCGCCAATGAAGCTGGGTATCTGTCCCGTGAGTTCATTGTCCGAAGCAAACCTGAAATCCCCAGAAATCTTTTACCAGTGATCATGATCACTGAATAATAATTAAAAAAATGAAAAATTCTTCAAGTAGAAATAAAAAGGAGAACGTGTCCTTGAGCACTTACACAATCTTCAAGTTCCTAAGATCAGCAAATGTAGAAGGTATTGGACCACTAACTCCGGAGCTATCAAAGTAACTGGCAAGGTGAACATCATAAAGAAAAACTGACATTTTTTCGTACTAAAAACCATAATGATTTTGGTATTTTCCCAAGAGAATTCATAAAGAACCCTCTAGCTTCTAGACGGTAATAAAAAAATATTCAACAACAAAAACAAACTAAGCCTTATGCCTAATAAATTTGGGTTCGGCAGCATGAGTCTCTTCACCAGAGACAAGAAAAGATTACTAGGAAAATTACACTGTTGCCAAATTTAATAATGAGTTATTAATCATTATTACACACAAGACCCAGACTTGTATGTAATAAAAATGAAGATTACAACAGAGTGAACCAGAGATTAAATGGTGAAAGACTGAAGAACAAATATAAGAATAGTAAAGAGAAGATTAATGTGTCAATTGAGAAAACGAAAGAGATGCAAGAACTTAGAAAGGTAAAGGTTCTTGATGAGTAAAATCTAATCAGAGCGAAATCACAAAATCCTCACAAGACATTACAGTACGCCGAAGGAGACATACTTTAGTATTACACACAATTACACAAATGACCACTACCTGTGTCTATTGTTTGAATTCCATTTGTTGCCAAGCATAAGTATCACTGTTGACACTCTAAAAATGCAGTTCAAAATAAAAGACCCAAAATAAGAAGCGTAATGGAGGAAGCCAAGATGAAGGCCTAATAGAAATTAATTTAATGGCCCAAGATGAAAAGCCTGAGAAAAGGGATAAATAACGGAAGCCCAAGAGTAAAGAAACGCTATCGCCCAAGCTGACGGAACGCGCAGAGGCTGAACGAATAGAAAGCCATGCAGTCGTCTAGAGCGAGGATTCGGTCATCGTCCAAACCTTCGAAGTCGCCCAGAATGAAACACATCTGAAGCATCGTGGCCAACTAATCCAGCAGTTATGGAAGCAGTTATTAAACGGATTCGACATGCTCCACAATCTTGAGATAGACGGTTGAAAGGAAAAGGAAGTGGCGACGGTTATAAAGTAATTCCTCCCCCACAAGTCGGTCATTATGAAGAAAGTGGACAAGTTACAACGTGATTGGGTAGTTCCAAACGGTTCCATCATCTAGCAACATCAAGGGAGTATAAAAGGAAGTGAAGTCGTAGAAAGAAAGGAATCCCGAATAAAAAACTTTCGATAAGAGAATATGTAATTTTCATTCCTTAATTTAAATTTAAATATTTTTCAGTACTCGTGTGCTTGCGCCCCTTGGAGATGTTTTGTCTATTTTCCAATTGTAACTCTTCATTAGTAAATACA
The DNA here is from genome assembly GCA_903798375.1 of Fraxinus sp. D2006-0159. Lineage (NCBI taxonomy): Eukaryota > Viridiplantae > Streptophyta > Magnoliopsida > Lamiales > Oleaceae > Fraxinus > Fraxinus sp. D2006-0159. The sequence goes on along the minus strand of CAIGRQ010248335.1, from coordinate 4,376 downwards.
CCCATTTTTGGAACTTTGTCTCAAGAGGTTTATTCCTTACACAATCGTCTGATCTTTTTTCTTTAATTGTTGGCGAGTTAAAAACACGCGAAACACTTTATGCAATGACACAGAATTATACAGTCACTGGAACTTACAATTCTGTTAATTTTGTAAGCTGTCCAAGCTCTGATGGTAAAGGACCCGAAAAGTTGTTTGTGCCAATAGCCCTGCACATGAGCAACTAAACGTATTTGTTTTTCTGGATTTATTAAAAACCGGTTTAAAGACGAATAAAGGCAGTATCAATCATAAAAAAACAATAGGACATAGTACTTGAAGAAATCACCCAGTACAAAATTAACATACACGTCGGTGAGGAAGGTTAAATTCCAGAGCTCATCAGGGATTGGACTCACAACATTTAATGCATATACTATCCTACAATACAAAATTAAACGATACGAGTCCAAATCAATACCGTATATTAGACAAATTTAACATAGCAATTAGCAATACTGTAAAGAAAAATGATTACGTACAGAGCAATAATGTGGCAAGTGGTGGCATTTCTGTAAGAGCAGTCACATTTGATCCTCGGATTGAAGTTCTGGATAGGGGTGTTGTTATCAATTGCGACGCCGCTGCATAATTCACTAAATCTTCCATCTTCAACAATGGCGGTTCTTGGGTATCAATTGTTGTCAGTGGTTAAGCAAAAAGCTACTCAGCATTTTGACTAGAAATTGTACAATTTGACGGTGGTTAAGGGGGGCGTATTCAATTGGAATTTTTCAAGAATGAACTTTTTTAGAGTGTTGATTTATGTGTATTTCATGGATTTTTCAGATTTGCATGGAATTAGCGAGAGTCTTCATTTTATTATTTATTATACTTTCAAATGGATTTTTCAGAGATTTGCATGAAAGTAGCGGGAGTCTTACTTTTATACTTTCATATTAGAGACTTTTATAGAATTCAAGTGACTCTCGAAAATTTTGATTTGAGATAGAATTTACGTGAATCTAGCACAATATTATGAAATTATTACATATGAGGTGATGCTTCTCACAATTCTCCATTCTCCTTCCTTTTTCCTTCATATAATAAAAAAATATTTTAAAAAGAATAAAATTTAAGATCTTAATTAAATAAATAATAATAATTATACATATAAAAAATAAACTTAATATTCAATATTATTAATATAGGGTGTATCTGAGCCACATTATTTTGAAAAAAATATATTCTGAAATAGTAGATTGATGAAGAATGTGTAGTTGAAAAAGAAGGAAAAATTATTAATGTGATGAAAAATATTATTTTATTGAAGAATATGGTTAAAAATAAAAAGAATGAGAATGAAAATTTTAATGTGTGCCAAACATGAGCATAATATACCTTTAATATATATATATATATAGAAACTAATATAATCAATAGAAAAAAATAACTTTTAATCATAATTCTAATTTTCGTAGAAGGTGAATGAAAGAAAAATATTGAAAAAAAAGTACATATTGATTTCTTTTTTATTTTATGTGAAAGTTTCCCGAAATCTTTGTGATTAGTGAGAGACAAATTTGAGATTTTATTTTTGTACTTTCTGTTTAAAAGTTAGTACCGTGAAAACTTTTGTAAATGTCTCTAAAAGTCATAAAAATTGAATACCCCAAAATTTATTGAGACTTTTAAAAAGTTTTAATTGAATACACCGTAACTTTTAGAGATTTTTTAAAATTTTATAAAAGTCTCAGTTGAATACACCAATACTTTTAGAAAATCCCAAAAAGTCTATATTGAATACCCCTAAACTTTTTAAATCTCAAAAAATCATTAAAAATATCAATTGAATACACCTCCTTAAGATTACTATATATATATATATATATTTTTTTTTTTTTTTAATTTCTATTCAAAATAAGCCCATGTTTGATTTTGGTAAAAAAAATATTGATAAAATTAAGTTGAGGCTTGAAAATATCAAAAATGTAGGGTTGAAAATTACCTTGAAAAAATAAATAAATTAAAACAGTGGCTAAATTATTCTTTACATAATTTCCTTCTAGTTGCTTGCTGCAAAAAAGTGATCAAATTGTAACCTATAAAACAGTCATGTTTCATCCCTATTGAAAACATATTTTATGACAAACTGATATATTTTCTTTCATGGACTCAGATTTCTTCTCCATGTCTTTGAGTATCAGTTTATTCACTTTCCCCAAAATGACCTTGAGAAAAGATGAAGAGTATAATAGTTTATTTTCACTCTCTCTTGCCTTTCTCAAGATTAGCTTTGTAGGAAAATATATTTTATATAACTCTACATAAGTAGGGCAAGACTTCAAGGAGCAAGATACCCCATTTTTGAGAGAACTGAATCCGTCAAGTTCAACAGGCGATATGCATTATTAAATAATCTCAAAGTAATATCGTGTTTTTCAACCGTAATTGAATGAAACAAACCACAGCGTGAATGATATAATCCTACTAAAAAATTAGGCTACTTGACGTAAATTAAAATTTGTAAATCTTAATCTAAGTAGTGGTTGCGGTCGAATACAATAAGATTGTTTGACAATGGATTATTTTACCCGTGGCATGGGGTCTCGTTGATGTTTTTCTTAGGGTTTACCAGTCTATATCTTGGTATTGAAGAAACCACTTATAAACAGCCTAAGTCCATGTCTGGAAATTAATTTTGATGGTTTGTACCGCTTAGCACGACCATCTTTCTCTAAGCCAAACCAAAGACTTTCAAGTGAAATTTTCCAAAAACTCATTGTTGCAATTCTTTTTGAGTGCACGTGGGATGATATTTACTAAATGCTTTATGCATCTCTCGCCTATCATGATTTATTTTTGAACATCTTTTAGATAGGATTGTAATTATGAAATATAAGAAGACTTTGTATCTGATTATATAAAGATTATTTTAAATCTAATTCGTTGAATGCACTAATTAAATTAATGAGATAAAAATAAATAATATTTAATTAATACAATGAATTTATTTATTTTGGTTAATTTAATATATTTAGTGAATTAATTCATATTCAATTGATTAAATAGGTAAAATAAGATGAATTTTAGTTGATAAATATATGTTTGAATTGTAAATGCACTCTAAATTATTAATTTATCTATTTTAATTAATAAAATTTACAAGGTCCAATGCTATTAATTTATAGAGGTTATATTTTGTACATCTTCAACTACATATTTGTTCCTATTTGCATCTTCAGCCATATTATTGTTCCCATTTTTTACCTGGGTACCTCTCACAATATTTCTCACTGGTACTCTTCAATCTTCCTTTTCGCAATAATTTTCACCGGTCATTGAACTTTAAAATATTTTCGATTAATAATTGAACTTACCAAATTGTTATTATCACTTCCGTCACTCTATGGTCACCCTTCAAAAATAGATAGGATGGATTACATGGATAATATTCAGACGTGACTACTTCGTATTATAGTTTAGCTACCTAATCGGAGTTCAATGGTTGAAAAACATAGTGGAAATTACAATGGTAAATGAGAAACATTGTAAAAAGTGCATTGATAAACGAGACATCTAGCTCAGCACTTTGCTCTCTTATATTGAATGTTACATGTTTCGAAATTCAATTAGATGGGATGTTAGCAACATATCGATATATTTATTGATGTCATTATTTTTATATTTGTGACTTGAGTTAACAAAAAATAAAAAATAAAAAAAATTCATTTTCTTTTACTTTGATTTAATCATGGTCATCGTGTGTCAGTTTCCATTTGTTTGAACTCGGATTGAAATGACCAATCCTCTCAACTCATTTCAAGATGCTTAATTTGAATTGATTATAATATTCTTCTGTTTTAAAAGTTTTAAGGGTTCCTTATAGTATGTACATACCATTAAAAATTGATAGACATGTCAATGATATAAATAAATAACAATTTTGTTACACATACAATTTAGTTGATATTCTGTTTTATATTGTACCACATGACACACAATTTTACTATTATTTTTTTCAACACTTAAAACAATCGATGATCTCGATTTTGCTACATATTTAAGTGTCAACCAAACTGTACATAAATAATGTCCAACTAGCATAATTCAATAAATAAATGGAAATATCATGATGGATTATTCGCGGATAATGATAGCCTAGGGTAAATTGTACTTTCCATAATATTTCTCATAGGCTACTGTAATTTTCCTAATATAAACGGTAATCAGGTTTGCTTGAACGAGGGAGGCACTTTTCGGCAAAAGACAAGACTGTTCAGGCACCGGCAGGTTAACTCCAGGGCGAGCACGCTATCAATGATCACCCAAACGGGACTCTCTCGCAGTTTCTATTTGTATCGTGAGGAGCGTGTGTGGATCATATACCATAAGGA
>CAIGRQ010248288.1:0-11572 GCA_903798375.1 Fraxinus sp. D2006-0159 | reverse complement strand
AAAAAAAAAAAAAAGTGACAGTTAAAAAATTGACACTGAAAAAGTGACACACTATCACTTTTATTAAAATTTGATGTTTGTGACTGAAAAAAAAAATTATAGAAATTAAGAATGTGACTGAAAAAAAAAGTGATAAACACTAAAAAAATGACAAATTTTAAAAAAGTGACGAATTCAAAAAAAGTGACACAAATTAAAAGAAATTATACAGATTAAAAAAGTGACAGACAATAAAAAAAGTGATAAACACTCAAAAAGTGACAAAATCAAAAAAAAAATGACGAACCCAAAAAAGTGTCGAAATTTTCTCGTTTGACAAAAATTCATCTATAATAAAATTCGTGCAAGATAAGAAGTCATCATTATATAAAGCAATTTTTACTTTCCACGCACATCCAGCCATTTCAACATTTATTTGCAATGGTATTTGCATACTGCTTGTAGCTACGCTAGTTTAACTTTGATGTATAACATGCCAAAATGCAAACATGCTTAAAGCTAATGGTAGAGCCAAATTGTATATAAAAGAGACGAGCACACATGTAAGTCATGCACTCAACAACCAAATCAGAAAAAAGCTGGAATCTAATTCAAACTAATCAATTTTATTAATCCAACTCATCAAGTGCAAAAGCAATGACAACAGTCGATTATACATTTGTCAATGGATAATTACGTATGCTGAGGAAGACAACCAAAATCTCAAGCAATGTGCCTTAACATCCTCCTCTATTCTCCACCGCATACGCATCTTAAATCACACAACAAAATCTTAGCGATGGAACAAATATCAATGCAGGAATGGCACTTATTTCCAAACAAAAGCGACAAGAATTGCTCCAAAACTTTACCCTTCACTTGCAGTTTTGCTGTATGTATTGCAAAAACTTCTCATTCAATCCAGAAAGAGTCAAAAGATTCCTCTGAACAGCTTGAACATGCAAACACAAATTTCATGTATAGAGATTAACATATAATAATAATAATAATAATACAAACAAGAAAAATTACCTACATGAACCCTAGAATCAAGACGAGCTGGATCGCAATCGACAGTGAGCTATTGCATTAATTCCCTGTATACTCACGAATTCAATAATCAAAAGTATCAGAAACAAACCTCGGAAAATATAATACAACTCTTCGAAAATTTTGTTGAGAAAATTCTCCAAATACCAGAAATTTCTGTAAATTCTCCAAATACCAGAAATTCTCTAACGAGTTCCCCAGCAAATTGCATGTTCTCCATTCCAGAATTGAAATGAAATGAAAAATTGTTGGTTTTGAAACTGATTATTTGAGGGAAAAATTAGGAGTTAAATTGGGGAAATTAGGAAGTATTAATTACGGTTGACAGAGGTTTTAATTTGTTTTAAGTCTACTAATCTAATTTGTCAAATTTTTAGAGTACTCAGCCTAATTTCCTCAAAAATAGTTTTGAAGGCCCAAACAAGAGCTTAATGATATAGGCCCAAAGTCTTGGCTCCTGGGGTGAAATTGCATGTGGCGATAGCATCTGTCACACACTAAACTTCCTAATTTTCTATTGTACCTCTATTTAATATTCGTTTTTAACAATAAATATGAACTACTCATTTCTATAATTATTTAATATAGGGATATATTAGGAAAAATTTGTATTTTCAACTATATTAATTATATTTTCTTAATCCGTGTAAAAATGAAAATAAGTCTATTTTTGTGAGACGGAGGGAGCATAAAATTTTGGAAAATTTGTTTCTTTTATTTAATGTTATAATAATTTTTATGTAGGAAATGTAAAGAGACAAAAATACCCTTCTTTTAATTGATAAAAAATACTCTTCTTTTAATTGAATCGACGGTGTCCGTCATTTTGTCCCTGAGACTATTTTAAAGATTTGGGACTGTGACTGATGTAAATAAAATATTTGAGTAAAGTCTACAAAAAATAAAAGATTTAGGACTGTAACTGCAATTATTCCATATTTATAATTATTTGTTTCATAAAATGACGAGTTTGCACATACTCCTAGTCCTTATCTAATCTCAGAAGACTGAATTGAAATAGNGTAACTGCAATTATTCCATATTTATAATTATTTGTTTCATAAAATGACGAGTTTGCACATACTCCTAGTCCTTATCTAATCTCAGAAGACTGAATTGAAATAGGTGTAAGGGTATTAATGACAATTGCTATTTGGAGTGTCACTATCATTACATTTATTTTGTTAGTTTTATAATGTGGAAAAGTGCTTATCTCGCAATAATAATTAATAAATAATTTTTCTGAAGATTAATAATTAAACTAAAGAAAATGATAATAATATTCTAGCATGCTACACGTTTATTAGATCGATTTATTTTTTATTTATTTTTAATTGTAAATGATAAAGACGTAGTCGATAAAGATATTTATACTTACGGACATTTATTGGCTTAAAAAAAAAAAAAATCGAGTTTCGATCTATAAATTTTTTTATAGTACAACATATCAAGCGAAGGTGTCATGGTCGGAAAATAAATAAAATAGCTAATGGTTAATTATTAGCCACATATCATGGATAATCTATATTCAATATAAAAAATTGTAAGCAAGTGAAATTTGTGAATTAAAACAAAATAATTTATAACAAAATCGGAGAAATTTCATAGAAAAGTTGACTAGCATTTAAACGAATTAACTACTAGCTCATTTTAATTGGACGACCCTAAAATCATTTCACGAGACAGAACCATTCCATGAATTAGACAATGAAATACGATAATCAATTATCAAGTAACACTTTATATTAAAAGAAAAAAATGCAACTACAAATGAGTATCATAACTAGAGCGTGCTGATGCAAAGAAATAGACGAGATCGATTCGAATATTGAGAATTTCTTACCCTTAATAATGCCGTGTTTCTCTATTCTTGTGAACGAAAGTTCGACTCGAAATCTTGAGTAGGTTTGGGAAAGGGGATGGGCCAAAGGGGTGACCTGAGAACACAAGTGCATTGGGTCACCTTGGCTTGTACAAAGCCAATCCCACTTCACCTGTGTTCTCAAGCTCACTCCTATGGGGTGAGCCCTTGTTCTTCAAATCGTCATGTTTGGGAAGTAGAATTGGGTTCCCTTTTTATAATATAAAATAGTAGTTGTACTTGACTAGTGTAACGATGTGGTCATTCTATTGACACTGCCCCAAATATCGATGTGACAGTTTTATAGAAATATTTTCATATTATTGGTATATTATTTTCTCTCTCGGATCGGATCTAGTAGATTATTTACAATTTTCCATACTACCAATCAGTGTTCAAGATTTTTCCTTTTTGAGCTACTAATTTTATTTTTTTGTACGATTAAATCACTTTTTTGTTAGAATTGATCGATGTATCTGAAGCAAAGACAAAAACATGAATAATAATGAAAGGGTTTTGTTCGTAACACATGAACGAATGTTGCTCGAATGGACGTGGGAAATATTAGAATTCACTTCATAACGGAAAATTGAAATATTATTATTTCAAAAAATGATTGTAGGATTTTCTAACACTTCAAACATATTTAAAGCATCAAAGCAAAACCTTAATTAGATAAATAAATCCGAAAAAAACAAGGAAATTGCAAAAAATGATAAAAAATAATAATAATAATAATAAACCCTTAAATTATCTCAAAATAGAAAAAAAATGTTAAAACGGATCCCTAAACAATTGAATTTATTCTCGAAAGTTTGGCTAACACTGTCACCATGACAAAAACTATAGAGAACTTGAAAGCACTTTCAAGTTGTAGTCGTTTGCATAAATCTGACATTTGAGCTGAAAGGTATGCATATTTTCTTAAACCCTTCTTATTTCTCTACTTTTCCAACTGATTTATATTGTTAGCTTGACGAATTTGATCTCTTAATTTTATCGTTGTTTCTCATTGGAGACTGAATTTCACATCTCGCATCTTATATGTCACTCCCTATGTTATCTTTTGAAAAATAAACGTATTTGATAACATATCACAATAGTTTTATCCATGTCACATGGTTAATTATTCTAATGCTCACCGAACTTTTCATGGTTGCTTCTCATTAGTCACCAAACTTAAAATATGGTCTTCCCTTCGTTACTCCTTCGTAACCTCATTGATGACTTGCTAGCAAATCGAGTTAGTTTCAAACATGTATAGAAAACATTTTTGCATTTCGAACAACGTGTTTTTAAGGTTAATATTGAAAAGTAACATTCAAATCATCCATATGCACGTATCAATGTCAACCAAATAAAATCATGATCGAGGATTTCTAATTCTAGAGTGTCTTCCAACCCAACCTTAGTATAAATTACTAAAAAAACAACATAAATTAACAAAATATAGAATCCCAATATTCGAAAGTCAGGTTCTAAATTCTCAACTTATTTAAATAAATGAATCAAAATCCCCACATGATATAATCGTAATACATAAGTTAATATTGCACGTGATTTTCATGCAATATAAAGCTAAATGGCACAACCTATTAAACCACTTAAATAATTCAATTAAATTGAACTAAAGTCTATTGCTTAAAGTTCACATCGACAGTTTCATCACATAAGAACTCAGATTTACATATTTAAATAGGATGCCAATCCAAATTTTATTTTTAAAGGTCGAAAACCCCATAATAATACCACATAAAAGTTGGGAGCTCAATCCTAATCTTTCCTTAAAATGATTAACTTGACTGAATCTGCAAAGTCACGCTTGGTGAAAATTAAAATTAGATTTTTAATATTTTGATAAAAGTTAATGAAATTAATTATTAATTTTGAGTTAGATTTAAATCAATTATCTGCCAAATAGGGGCTAAAAATAGAAGTTGGAAGATGTTGAGTTCAGAAAAAGGAAATGCTAAAAAATGTCAACCTTGGATACCGCGTTCGCAATTATACTCCAACTACCTAGATAGGCCAAGTATAAACCGTGTTCCGACTTCCAACAGACGAGCCGGTCCGGTCCAAAAGAATATGATTCAGAGATCACTTGGAATTTAGCAGACTTTTCTTGTTTTCATTACATGTAAATTAGGCCTAAAATTACCTAAATTTTATTTTTTTTCATAGTCAGGTACCATATTTTAATCGAAACAAGTTGAATTCTTATCGAAAGATATAAACCGGCTTTATTTACCCCAATTGTAGCGTGGCCTAGTCAAAATCTGATCTAGCTTTTCTATCTAGATTTATTTTAATCGAAAGAATTTAAAATCAATAAACATAGCTCAACTCAACTAAATTGGCACGATTAGGGATGTCAACAATGGCAAAGATGGGAAAAGATTAAGTCCCTGTTTGATAAAACTTTTTTGAGATTATAAGTTGGTTAAACTTTATTTTTTAATCACACATTTCATTAAGTTCACAACCAAATAGTTGAGACTTGAGATCTACTGTCCAAAAATCCAAATTGCTATCAACTCAATAATTCATTGACACATGACTTTAAATTAACAAATAATATGTCCAAACTTTTCTCACACTATTACTTGTACTTAAAAATAGGTGTAAGATGATGTGTTAATAAATCATTGATGGACCATAAGTCGGATAGCCTCAACTCAAACTTTTGTTCCTTTTTCACTCTAACTTATGACATCAAAAAGTTGTCGAGGGTACTAAGATATCCCCATTTCCTTCTATGACAAAACTTTAATAAATTTTTTTTTGTTTCTTAAATACAATTTAAATTTAAAACATAAAATAACATTTAAAAAAAAAAAAAAAATCCCTCCCGTGGCATACCGCGTTCCCACTTTGGTCTCCAATTAACCATTGAGGAATTCCTACCCTAGGGATGACAAAAAAATTCAACAAATCCGATACCCATGAACCCCATCCTAAATAGGGCGAGGATTACCCACTTAATCGAGTATTCGAGTAGGTCCCGGAGCGGGTAGTGGTGGCAATCGAGCCGAGCAGCTCGTCGGCTCGGCTCGTACTGTAGCGACCCACGAGCCCGAACACGAGCCGAGCAGGCCGGCTCGATAGGCAAGTCGAGTTTGCTGAGCTCGTGGGCAACGACCCAGCTTGGCTCGGCTTGGTTGCCACCCCTAGGGGCGGGTAACTTCGTTCCGGGATGGGGATGGGTACGGGTACGGGTAATGAGTACCCCATCTCGTCCATTTTATTTCTTTTTAATTCAATACAATACTTTAAATGGAAAGTTTCACGAAATTTCATTAATTTTAATAAAAAATGACAATTAAGATTATCTGAAAAATACTAAAAACCTTAGTTTATTAAATATATTTGTATAATTTAAATTTAAAAAATATATTATTATCTCACTACAATAAAACGAAACGAGATGCGATATTTTATCCTGTGGATAATGAATTGTCCAACCCATTTCCTCTCTCTTCATGTGGTGGTTACCACGACGCGTTGACAATAGCTTCATTCATCCTTTCTTAGTGGTGTAGACTATCTCCTATATATCCACAAATTTATCCCCTCGAATAATCCATTTTCATTTCATCACTCAACAAAATATCCAATCATCTTCTTGATTTCACTTTCTCAATGGATTTCTTCTCCAACCATGATGAAAAAGGCAAGCCTACCCCTGATCAGCCCCATAATCCAAACCACCACCCAAAACCATCAAAATCTGACCTTTTGAACAGCGCCAAGGTGGTGGCTGATGCCGCCAAATCCCATCTCCGCCATGAAGAGAACAAGGTTGACAAGCACAAGGTCGCTGGTGCGGCGGCGGACCTCTTAAATGCCGCCTCGGAATATGGGAAGCTAGATGATAACGAGGGCCTGGGGAAATATGTTGACAAGGCTGAAAATTATCTCTATAAGACTTCTCATTCTTCCACCACCACCACCACTACTTATCCACACCATTCAACCACCACCACCACTGAAACCACACATACATCAGGGCATCCGGTTGGTGATCATGGCCATTCTAAAGGAGGGTATGGGGAGTATATTAAGATGGCAGAAGATCTGTTGAAGAAGCACTCTGGCGGCAGCGGTGGAGCCACCAACACCTCAACAGATCATATGCATTCATCAGCACATTCCGAAGGAGGTCATGGAAATTCAGGAAGTGGATATGGAGAATATCTGAAGATGGCTGGAGATTTCATGAAGAAACACTGATTTCATAGGCCAATAGGCCTTTACCTTGTATTTATTTAATGTGTAATGTTTTATTGCTTTTTATCGAACTTTGTTACTACTTTTATGTGTTCTGATACCATGCTGAACCAAATTATTTAAGATAAAAATATGCACTTTGACACAAAATATTGCGACTTTTCGTTTCTTAATCAGTCTTAATGTCGTAAACTGTACATATATACATATTTTGATCGATATAGAAAAGAACTTAAAAGCAGAGACATTTTGATGGAAGCTTTCCAGTTGCTCTGATTTTGTTTGCCTTAGCTTTCACTTTGAACTCTTCGTTTCTTCGATTGTCCTTTGCCTGTTCCCTTGCTCCTGCAGCTATCTCTTGAATTCTCTCAATGTCACTCCGGTACCTCTCAAAGGCTTTTTTTCGTTTCTTGTCTGATAATTCATTCTGAAAATTTGTTAACTTCATAGTCAGCTCAAACAATAGCAGTTCTCAGGACATGTTTGGAATATAAAACTGTAATTGACAAGATTTTAGGTTCTTTTATTCCTCAATATTCTCCAGTATTTTACAGAAATGTAATAACCATAAAATGCTCTAGATGCGACGAAATGAACCTCTGTCTTGTCTAGTCGACGCGTTGCTTTTTCCTTCTTCTTAGTCTCCCATTTTTGAATTCTGGTTCTCAGCTTCTCATACCTGAAATATCGTTCATTAAAATCTATACAGAAACTTTATTTACGAGATATAAACACGTAAACATCAATGAAGATATAATTTCGTTAAAAACTATTTCCCATGGTTGATGCCAAGCACGGGATGTTTCAGTTCGCTAGGAGGTCTCTTACTTGTCAATGGATTCATCAGCAGCTTGAACTGTATAAATATAGTTATATATGATTCAGTACCTTTCTTCAATCCAAATCATTTCAGCTTTTTCCCAAGCATCTGCCATTGTGTCTCCAGGTCTCGGCGAATACTTGTTTTTGGTTTCAACTGGTTGAGGTGTGGATTGCCTGGGGGGTGGCCAGTCGGGCTTCGGCATCACACTTTCAGGATTTTCACCACTTGTTTGAGTTGTCACCACACGTTCAGGCGTTTTGCTCCTTGTTCGAGTAAGTTCCATGGATGGGGAAGGTTCAGCAGCCTTCCGAGGCACTGAGTTTTCAGGAAGAGTATCAACAAAAGTAGGCGTTTTTTTCATGGATGGTGCAGGGACAACTTCCTTTTCAGGCATCTTTAATCCACTAGTTGGCATCCAGGCAGATATATCTTGTGAACTTGTATTTGAAATTTCATCTGATACAAAATTATTTGTTAAACACAGACGATGTAAAAAGTGAATCCGGCCTTCACAAATGAATGAAGGTGCATGTTGAAGATTGAATTTAAATAAATAAATTTATACCTGAGAATGAAACAGTAGGTTTGCGTAAAATTCCTCGAACTTCTGCTTCATTGTTCGTCCTGGTGGAGGGTGCATATTCAGGGTCATAGGCTGCCGTCTTGTTCTGATCCCAAATTCTTGATTCTTCAAGTGAATGAACTGCAAAAGCAGCAGCTGCAACCGCGGTGGTGTATGCGAGTACATCATCAGTGAAATCATAATCCCAACTCTCTTGTGTAGAAAACTGTCTTCTTAACCAACTCTGGCTTCTCTTTTTCTCTGCAAAACATGGTTTACATTCATTTCTTGATGCATATGTAGATTGTTAGTTTCCACTGCACACAAATCAATACATGTAGCAATATGGGAATTGTCAATTGACAAATAATTGTTCTTTTTCTATACTATGTTTTATTGTGTCTTTAACATCATATAAATTTTATCAATATCTTTAACCACCAGAACTGATCTCCTGTCCATATTGGGCGGGATACATGTTGTCCACCTCACGTGTTGCCACATCAGTTCTGCTTTAACCACAGTAGAATTATAGCTAACTCTTTGACCTCTTAACCATCTATATCCATGTCAGTTCAATAGTTGGTCGAGTTCCAAATATCGATAAAAGCAAATGGAAACTTCGTATATGAAATAAATTAAGGTACCTCCTTTGAAAGATTGAGATATTTGAGGTGATATTTTTCTGTCTCTTGCACTGCTGCTCTCTCCTCTGTGTTCCTTTCCTGTATTAGAATATCTTGACCTAAACAAATGGTCAGAGATGATAGCAAAATTTTACTGCTCGTCGAATCTGCTTTAAGCAATCATATAGCAGAATATGAAATAATTTAAGTTACCTCGTTTGCCTTATCAAGCTCTCCATTCTTTAAGAGGACACCAGTTGTGGAACTTGCAACAGAAGAAGCGATTGACAATGTCATGTATTTGAAGAAGCATATATGGGAAGAAAGGAAGGTTTATTATAGGATGTGAATAAGGGTTTGATGACAAGCAAACTTGGGTATTCTTTGCACGTTAGGCCTGATTTTGCATCTTTAAGCTTTGAAGAAAAGCATACTTTTCTTCTTCCTGATACTTACTTTTATGGGGCAGAAACTTTGTATAATCTTTTGGGTTCCTTTCTAATATTTTTAGTTTTATACCCCCCAAAGGTTAGAATACATAAAGTTAATTTGAGCATGACTTTTTCTATGTTCGACCCTTTATTGAAAGAAAATATGTGTTAGTTTAGAAGATTCTTATGTAAAACTTTTCAACTTTACTTGTGTGGGTGTATAAACTTAATCCAGGGAATTCTTTCCCAGTAGAAAACAATTTATTTAGATTTTAAAAAGGTTGAATGAGTTATCTCTTTGCTCTAGGAGACATTGGTTAAAATTCAGAGTGGGTATTAGGTGAGGATTAAAATTAAATTTTTAGTAGATTACGATGAAAGTTTTTGAAAAGTTATGTCATAGTTTTAAAAGTTGTCCTGGCCCAGCCGGTTGGGCTGCAAAACAAGCGGCCCGAACCCTTGATCGGGCCAAGCAGATTAAATTGATAGAAATGCATTTGACTATGTCAAAACTGGGCTTTGACCGAGTTAATCAGTGATTTACCTGGTCCGAACCCGACCTAGTTGACCGGTTTGATTGAGTTTTGAAATTCGTTTACAAAATTCTTGGGTCCAAAGGAATTGAACCTTGAACCTCTAAAAAAAATAAAAGGTTCACTACTTGAACACAAAATACTTTAGTTTTACTTGTGTGCAATAACTTATATTTAACCAATGAATCATTTATAGTTTTTTAAAAATATTCTTTTAAAAAACTATGGCCCAACATTTTACTTTATTTTGTATACCTAAATAATTAGTGAAAAACAAATTAAAACTTTTAATTTTGCCCCTAAAATCTTTTTATACTTTATATGTTTTTATGCAATGACCCGCCGGTTGAACCACCGGGTCACCGGTTGAACTACTAATCTATTAACATGCTGCATTATTCGGATTAGTGTCCGGGTCAAGTTTGACAACTATAGTTGTGGAGTCCATAAAAGATGTGGTTAATATTGATTGTTTGACTTTGACTAAAATTAAAATTTAATTTTAATCTGAAACAAACATGGCCAGAATATGTTACGCCATGTTTGATAAGTTAAATTGTGCTTTATTAAACATGATAAAAACAATAAAATGTTGTTTATTGTCTAATTCAAGTATCAAACATTTGTCAAAAACTGAAATAATGGATTATTTGGTAAGGGTCGTTTGTTAGGACTTTTAAAAAGTCAAAAACTAATTTGAAAATTTAAAAGCTTTATTTGAACATATTTTAATAATCTTTTCAAAGTGTTAGATAGAAAATTCTAATGCAGAAAGCAAAAGTAAAATGAAAGTTCCGGCAACGGATTATAAGCTAAATAGTGCATTATAAAGCGGATTAAACAAAAAAAGAGTAAGGATAAAATCTTATTTGTTGTCTAGTCGATCCTAATACATCCTATCACACGTGTCATTTCTCATGATTTCTTTGAATATTTAACGAGAAAACCCATGCTTATAATAAAGCATGTTTACTGTCACAACTCTTTATTTCAAAGCACAAATGTCTAGTAGATGCCTTAAACTGTTAGAAAAATGTAGAAACATGAAGGAACTCAAGCACGTTCATGCACAGATGATTACGTGTGGACTTGGAACCAATAGCTTCGCTCTGAGCAGAATCTTGGCTTTCTGTTCAGACCCATTTCACGGAAGCCTCTGTTATGGGTACAAAATCTTTGAACAGATTCAAAACCCCACAATCTGCATTTGCAACACAATGATCAAAGCTTGTTTACTCAAAGATGAATACATTAAATCGATTCAGATATTCAAAGACATGTTGAGAAATGCCATTTGTCCTGATAATTACACACTTCCTTATGTGCTAAAAACATGTGCAAAGATGAAAAGATTGGATCTTGGGGAATTGATTCATGGGTATTGCTTGAAATTGGGTTTCTTGTTTGATAATTATGTGGGCAATACTTTGATTCTTATGTACACTGCTTTTGATAATATGGAAGCAGCAAAATGTGTGTT
>CAIGRQ010248285.1:0-13694 GCA_903798375.1 Fraxinus sp. D2006-0159 | reverse complement strand
TGTAGATTCTTGAGTAACATGCTCATTTATTTGTCACGTTTTTGGAGATAGGACCTGATTTTGGCTTGCCTCCATCATTCACAAGGAAGAAACTCTTGTCAGTTTTGGGCGATTTTGGCAAAACCTCATCTTTAGTTGATAATATATCCATCGTGAAGCGATATGCCTCTGATACATCTCATGCAATTCCAGTATCTTCTGATGATGAAGCTCTTTCGAAAGCCACAAAAGAGGTATATTCACATTTGTAATTCTCACAAGATAAAGATTTCAAGGTGTAGAAGAGGAGTAGACTGAAGGTTAAAAACACTGTTAGACTCCGAATCTATGCAATTGTTTATTTTGGCTATTTTCTCAAATTAGTCATTGAACTCCAATTTTTGTTGTAGTTCAGGCAATCCATATGCTAAATTAATGGAAATAATAATCAGAAAATATGACATGGCGCAAAGAATTAGTTAGGGCATTGTTTTTATCATCTAGCTGGACAAAAATGTGTGTTTTTGGACTATTTCTGCCTTGAAATGCATAACAAAAAAAAAGTAACAAAAGAAAAGAAAAAAGCCTGAATATTTGAAAAATGAAAACTTGTAAACTCACTTGCCAACTTCGTTATGTCTACCACTACTATAATTGCAACCACCACCATTTGAGCATTTCTGTTGGTTTAGCAGGTTGACATATGACAGAGCTGAAGCATAAATGAGAGTTTGGTGACTAATATGGGGAAAAAAAACTTTTAAGTGACTAAATTGTAACAGCTATAAATTGAGTGTGTGACAGGGTTTTCATGCATGTGAGCTCGAGCTGGAAGGGCAGGGGGCAGGTCTAGGAGTGCGTTCTGTTCTCTCCCATCACATAAGCAATTCCTCAACTGAGTCTGTTCTTGTATCTTTATCCTATGTTTCTGGTGATGCACAGGTAAAAAATGAGAAGGTGCACTTTGTTTGGGCCCAATTCTCAGAATTGTTCACCTATCTCAAGAGACAAGCTAATGATGATGAAAAGCTAAATACAAAGCTAGCAGAGATGATATCATTGCTTACATGTGAGCAACCTACTGGTAGAAAAAGCATTGGATATAGTGTCCCTGCAGAACTAAAGGAAATACTTAGTCGTATCAATGGTAGAGTCAAAAGCATACACTCCAGTCTACCTCGTAATGCCATGCTTGTTATCTGCACTGGACATGGAGACACAGCAGTTGTGCATAGGTAAGTTGTTGTATCGCTTCTGTATGATTTATAAACATGATTTTGCATTCATCTCTCTGCCATTATTTCTCTCTCTCTCTCTCTCTCTCTCTTCGCATTTTCTTTTCCTCAGTTCTTTTTCATTTTTCAAGATGAATAAGTCCCCCATCTTATTATTTAATTTAATATTAAGTTGAAAATAAATATGTGTTGCATGATAGATCAAGATGGTACTTAATGATACAGAAAAAATCTGTAGGAACCATTAAGTCGCATATGTAGAAAGATTGAAAGATAGAAGCTAATTGTAGGACTCTAAAGAGGAGTTATATTTCCTTCTTAAATGATTTACAACATACTGTATGAAGTATTCATTGTGTTGATTTAACTTCTAGCAGAGCAGGGGAAAAAATGCAACTTTTTCCCTTTTTCAGATTCTAGCTTTTGTGAGGTACATGTTTAGTTTCAGATAAATAAGAAACGTAATCAAAATTTAAGGTCCTGTTTGATCCATGTTTCAAATTTATGTTTTAAGGTTTTGTTTTAAGATTGCAAAAAATCCGTTTGATTTGTCATCTTTAAAAATTATTTCTAAAGACAGAAAACTAGAAAATAAGTTTGGTTTGGAATTTTGCACTATTGTTTTATAACATTTTATTCTATGAACTGTGATTATTCAGTAAAAATCGAAAAATTTTATGTTAATATATTATCAAATAATGTATACATTTTACAATTGGTGAATCTTGCAATATTTTTCTAACTACAAAAGTAAAATAAAAATAAATAATAAATTGTGTTCAAAATATAGGAAATAAAAATAAAAATTACTGACGTGGACTGTGAATTTAAATATGTTTTTAGATTTTTTCTATAAATAATCATTAAGAGCTTGAACTATTTTTAATTTTTATAATTTATACTTTTTATTATATTTTTTATTTTTTAGAATTTTAGATCTTATTTTTTAATTTTTTAATTTTTTAGAATTTATCAATTTTATTTTTTGAATTTATTTTCTTGATTTTTTAAAAATTTGCTGATTCTGAAAACACTCAAAACATTAAACATACGTTTTGAGTTTTATATTATAAGGGTGTGTTTGAACCACATTATTTTGGAATAATAAATTGATGGAGAATGTGTGGTTAAAAAAGAAGGAAAAGTTATTGATGTGATAGAAAATATTATTTTACCGAAGAATGTGTTGTTGAAAATGTATTTTCAAACATACCATATCAAACTCATCATCATGTTTTGCAAAACTGAAGACAACTTGAAAATAACAAATCAAAGCACCCTAAGCTTTTCTCGGTTCAGAATTTTCAAAACAGAGGAACTCATAAGAAATGATATGCAAAAAAAATTAAACTATATGCCTGCCATGGACCTGTTTGTTACGGATTCTCAAATTTTACAGTAAATCAATTCTCATTTTCAACAACACATTCTTCAATAAAATAATATTTTCCATCACATCAATAATTTTTCCTTCTTTTTCAACCATACATTTCCTATCATATCACTATTCAAAATCAATTCTTCCTCCAAAAAATCCCTTCCTTGGATTGAAATACAGAATGTTCGTTTTGCAATTAGAATTGCTCAATTTAGCCCCTGTTTGATCTACATAATTTTTTTCATTCTCATTCTTCTACTCATTTTCAACCACACATTCTTCAATAAAATAATATTTTCCATCGTATCAATAGTTTTTTCTTCTTTTTCAACCACATTTCCCATCATATCACTATTCAAAATCAATTCTTCCTCCAAAAAATCCCTACCAAACAAGCTCCATATCAGTTTATACGAGATTTTGCAAGGACAACATTTTCTTGAATATCAAGTGGCAATTTTTTTTAATTATTATTATTCCTACTATTGCAGATAACCAGATCTTTAACCTCATGCATCTTTTTCTAACGTATTGTATTGTTAATTAACTAATTTATTTGTGGCTGATGCTTGAAGATTACGGAAAATCCTATCTGAGCAAACAGAAACTGCAATAAGCCGCGAGAAGCTTGTGAAAGCTTTGGAAGAGATGCAGGCTCAAGCTGAAGTGGGATTGTGTTTTGTTGGTGTTAAGCACTGAATTTACTTGCAATCTACCTCTCTGTTAAAAATATGTAATTTGTCAATTTTGATGGAATTGTTAGAATACTATGTATACTCCCCTTATGGGGGTTCTTAATTTCTTGGCAGATTGCATCTCCTGTACTTGTAGAAATCAGTGGAACTCAAAAGTTCATATTTAGTACGAAGCGTTTGATGGTGGGAAATGTTATAATCAACGAGTTTTTTTTTTTGTCAGGTGCCATAGAATCCATAGAATCTCATCTATGTAACATTATCTAATATGAGGCAATAGCACGTCTTGTTTGAACAGATTAACAATTCTAGCAAAGTTTGGCCATGTTCGTACATTTGACATTTTAAGTTTTTTGTCAGAACTAGAATCATCATATTTTTGTTTTCTCACTAGTATCTAGAATGCTAATATTAGTTTTGAACAAGGCTTGTTCAACTCCTTGAGCAGTTACACGAGATGCTATTGCTTCTTCTGAGGACCCTTAGCATTAGAAACTGTGTTGCAGATTGTAACGATACACCAGGATGACTTGCGATCCAAGGTTTTGTTTTGATGCCTTTGTTTGGCTGTTGAGTATACCTGAGTTGCATCTTGTCCTTATAAGGAATTTATCGGCTCGTCCTTGTAGTAGGCAAAAATCACAAAATCTAGAGCCCGTTTGACAGTCATTTTGGTAGAAAATAAGAGTTTTGAATGGTGATTTTTAGGAGAATTTGTATTTAAAAAGTAGGGAAATTTTTTTGATATACTTATAGAATATTTTATTGTGTGAATGTACAGTTGAAAATGATCTTTTTGGACGAAATGATCAAGGAATACTCGGAGACACGTTTACAAAAGCTTGGTATGGGAATTCACAAAGAAATGATCCTATAGCAAATCATAAAATAAAATAAAGAGCGACAAACAGGCACTTAGTGAATTAACTTCTCATTAATGTATTAATGTTCCATCAAGATGGCGTTTCTTGTTCCTGAATAGGATAGGCTAGTTCAAACATGCAGCAGTATCAAGGGTAAAGTCTCATTGTCATACTCGTCCATACATGTAAATTTAAAGATAAAACATAATGAATCTCCATTATACCCTACTCTGGCAGGGGTGCCTAGATACGACAAGCTTTCTGATCTGACATCACTTGAATGGACTACATATTTGCTTTTCAAGATTGTATAATTCATCACCTACAGTTGCATGGTCACTTTCTTGTGCATTCTCTTACATAATCTTGTGCTGACTGCTGATCATGTTGGAGTTTAAAGCACTGTGGTCTGGCATCTGCCGAGTGTCAAGTGCTGGAAGATTCATATGGGATTAAAGTCATGATTAAGAGCAAGGATTTGATAAAGGAAAGGATTTTTGCTGCAATTCTTATCTTTTCCAGGTACAATCTCTCTTAATAAAAACTGTTTTCAGAAGTTTTATGGTGCATGGATAGAAATTTGGGATGCTGCAAACAGCGTAGTATTTCATTTCAGGTCCTTTGCCGTCGGAATTCAAGTTGATTTTGTTTGGAAGGGTTATACAAACCATAATCTACTTCATCTGCAAATCACATCACCATGAAAATATAGATAAAACACCTCTTTCTGATAATCTAGAGGTTTATATCGAAAAGTATATTCATAGCTGATTCAGGCGAGTCGTCAGAGGAATATTGAAACCAACCGTTTCCATGATGCATTTTCCAAGGTTCAACAAGATTAGGTAAACCAGATATTTCCCTGAATTTTTGACTGCAAACAAACGTACAAGACAAAATGCCAGCCGAAAAGGGAACCTAAAGATTTCCTGAACACTCCTCTCAGTGAGCTAGATGAGGTAGCTTGCTTGCAGCACGGCGTGCCTGGACAGCACAGGCACAATGCACAGATGTTAAGTTCAGACAGCCACTTATAATCAGAGAATGCCGGCCAGGGCATGTGTGAAGGGCTGGAAATGAGTCACATAGTGCCTGAACTGCCGGAGGAGTCAATGCAGTGCACTGGCTGATGTTCAGATTTGTCAGCCCTTCATCCTCGTATTTGTTCTTTGGAGACTCCCAAGTTTCATGCTTGTTCTTTACTCGACTCTGTGCAAGAGAATACATTGCTCTATCTGTGATATTCTGACAGTAGTATAGATCGAGGGATCTAAGGTGAAGGCAATTATTTGCCAGCGCAATCACACCCTCGTCTGAAAAAATGCCCATTAATTAGCACGGGACACAGATTGAACACACAAATAAGAAGTAATCATATGTATGCATCAATTCTATCTAACACGCAAGCATGTCAAGAACAAAACATAAAGTAGCCCCATATTAGAATTAATCCCCGCCAGCTGATTACGTTTACAGATAACTTAAGAAAATTGCACTCCAGCAGTTCAACATGTCTTTCCTGGAAAAGTTTTTTTTCTTAAATTTTTTTGAGGACGCAGTTAAAACTAATTTTTAATTCGCAGGTGGCATCTTGCAATATCAATTAAAACATACAGGATTTCCTAAGCGGCTTTGCATCTAAGACATTCCACGGGTCCCAGTAAAATTGATTGACGTTTTAATTAACTCAAAACATAATCTCAATTATAGTAGAGCACATGAAATCAATGTACCAACTACCAACTTCACCAGTGGTACACCAATAGCATAGAACTTCATGCTGAATAATCTATATCTATATACCGAAAAAGTCTACTTCCCCCAACATAGTACAATGAAACTGAATGCAATAAAACAAAGTGAATACCTGTTATAAGAAGACAGCCGCACAAGTCAAGGGCACTAAGATCAGGGCAACCATATGCTAAACTCTTCACGCCTTCATCACCAACTTGATCACACCATCCCAAATTTAAAGACTGCAATTGATTACAGTTGAATCCAATGGCCTGTATAAATGAAGCATATAAGTTTTAACAAACCATGACTAGTAGTTGGCTGAGGTAACTACTTTCGAGTATATTTTTGTTTCTGAACACGTTCAGATAAGTTACTGTTTTCTTAGTAAAAAATTACAAAATTTTCAAGTAACCATTACCTTCAATATAAGTACCTTATTTCAAATATGGATCAATAAAAAATGATGTATATTAAAACTTGTATAACTTAGCTGAACATGTTGCTAGACTGGTTTTCATACCTTCAATGCCCAATCAGTTGCAGCTTTAACACATCCACAGAGATTTAAGAATTTCAATTTTCTGCAAAATCCCGAGAGATATGCCAGAGCAGTATCACTGAAGGCAGAACACCCACTGATATTCAGCTTTGTAATATCTGGGCAACCATGTGCTAAGGCATACAACGAGTGATCGGTAAGTTTAAAACTCTTGCTAAGGTCCAATTCTTGCAAGTTGTGGCAGTAACTTGCAATGGTTTCAACAGCATTATCCTGAAGCTGTGGTGTATCTTGTCGCAGAATCAAAACCTGCAATTTCTTGAAGTTCGGAATGAGTGATAGAATCAAATTATTCATGTTCTTCTTGCACCTGAATGAAAAAATATATCAAAGTTATTAATCACCAGAAAAATTAGGCAAGCAGAAAGCCGCATACGGGAGATAAAGATCATAAAATACTGCCACTATCACACATTGATGACAGAGTAAGCACTTACCAACCTAACATACATGCATAACTGTACTTTCGAATGTGTGTGTGTGTGTGTGTGTCTAGAGAAAAATTAGGAAAGTAGGCTTGCACACGGGAGATAAAGATCATAAAATACTGCCACTATCACACATTGATGACAGAGTAAGCACTTAACAACCTAGCATTCATGCAAAACTGTACTTTAGAATGTGTGTGTGTGTGTGTGTGTAATCTGCAAGTTTAGGCACTTAAAATGAGTTACTAACAATAACAACCATTGGAACAAAAAACAATGAAATTAAAATGAGATTATATCTACAAGTTAAGAAGAAAGACCCCATTTATAGGTTTCCATTTAGAACAGAAATTATCTTTACACAATCAAACTAATGAAAATAATTCAAGAATAAAAAAAATATCATTAACATTCAACATAATTTATGAGCAAGAAAAACCATACAACTGAAGTGTGGAACTATTCTCATAACTCAACAAGAAATATATTCGTTTCTGCGATTACGAGTCTCCACTTGGATGAACGAGATCCACAAAAGGTTCCCCTGCTGCTCTCTCCCCCTTTGCCCTTCTTCTGTTCATATTCTTTAGAGAAGACAGCACAACAGAAATACAAGCATAGTAGAGAATGCTCAGACTGCAATTTTGATCACATTCAGAAAAACCATCTTGCCTTTCGGGAAATTGATAGACTCCATAAAATTAATCCCCCGTTTGGTTTAGCTAAAAATAGATTTTTAGTAAATTTTGGAAAAAAAGGTTGATGAAATGCGTAGTTGAAAAGTTGATAAAAGTTATGGGTCATTTCATGGTAGAAAACAAATTTGAGGAAAAATGTGTTTTAGAAATGAGGGACAAACAGGGGCTAAATATTGATAAGAAAATAACTTCCATTAGATGATATTCACAGTTGACTTCACACCAACTCACTGCTTCAAATATCAGTTTCCAAAATACAAAAACAGACCTAAATTTGAACTAAACTTACAATGCACTTTCACCTTGCATATGATCTAAGAGCACGTTTGATACACGGTAGAAGACCATACTTAAATAGTGCTATGATTTTTAACTTCTTTTATTATTTATTTAATCATGTCCGGTCAATGCCAGTCCACCTCATCAAACATGCCATAATCAAATTGTCTCCATGGGAAATAGAAAACAAACAAAAACTGCATGGTTATGGTCTGCAGTATTGGACAATTCTAGAAAGTACTGGGAATAAGATTTTAACAATGTTTATAACTATCCAAATTTTCCTACCAAACATGCCGTAAGAGATTACTGTCAACAAGTAAACATATTGGTGCTCACAAGTAATTTGTAGTACTACAGAAGACTAACTATGTTTTCTTCCTTAATCTTGTCCAATGCAAAATTCTAAACACAAGATTAGGTCACATTTGGTGCACCGAACTAGAACGCATAAAAAACTTAGTATAAATTATAATGATCATTATAGTTGGTCGGTGTAGTGGATTAATGTGGATAGTATTTATTCACTTTTTATTTAAATGAATGTAATTTAGTATATCTTCCTTATCCAGCTTAAACTTACCTCCAACCTCCGTATATTATGCGGTGGATAGTGCTAAATCACTGCCTGTAGAATAAACTAACACTATCCACCTTAATCCAACATAATTTAATCTTCCTAGTAATATTCATTATAACTCTACAAAATTCTTTATACGGCTCCAGTGCACCAAACATAGCCTTAATGAGTTAGTGTACTGTTAATGTAATTCGCAACCATATCATTACACTGTGATCACAATTAAAACTGCTCAACAAGTTCATGGAGAAATCAGATTGCATAATAAACATCAACTCAAAGTGTAATCTCTCTTTATCTTGATTGCAAAGATAATAAGAATCTTAAACAAAATGCCATACAGACAGCCTTGAAAAAGAAAATCAGTACATTTAAATAATAATAAAAAATTGATTATCAAGTTCTGTTTAAGCAATTTTGCGAAACTCATGACAGTAATTATAAAGAAAACCTAGAATCATGATCTTCTAATTTAGGCACAGGGCAGCCTTAAACATTGAAATTTGTGTGAGAATTCATAAAAAAATATAAAAGGGCTCAGAATATTCAGTATATACCAAGAAAGGGATAAATGGGTGAGACCCCATGAAATGGCATCCCTCCATCCATGACAGACCCCAGAAGCCACAACCACCGTCCGATCATCCACCAAAGAAAGAATCCTCAATAACAGCTCCTCCGGTATATCTTTCCACTCACTAATCCTCCGCCGTCCGCCGGCGCCGGCGCCACCAACAAAAATAAACATATTCTCAAAACACACGCCAAGACTCTCTGTTTCTCTCATTTAACACAGTCCTGATCCTCTCCTATATCTCTTCTTATTATATATAAACCCAAAAAAGTGCTCCCCTTTCCACACTATAAAAAAAGGTGAAGAGTTAGTGAGGATGAAAATGTGAGAAAAAGACGGGGTTAGAACAGTAAGGCAAATTTCGAGGTACACCAGGTGTCAACAACACAGCTGTTGAAAGGAGAATCATCAATTTGTGAAATTCTAGAAATTTCATTTTCACAGGTAAAAATATTAATTTTAAATTTACTTATTCACTTCCAAGTAAACGTTTTAAGTATAGACAAACATTCTCTTAAGAATGTCAAGAATTTTTTTTTATCGGTAAAAATGAATTATATTGATCAAACACCATGTACAAATACTCCGAACATACTCGAGTGAAATAACAATGAAGTTACAATGGAAAAACAACTACTATGAACATATCCAAATAATCAACAAGAGAGAATTAAGCAAAAAAGAATACAATCAAAGTATCGCTAATGATTCATAATAAATCAAAACATTAGGATACAAAGAAAATATCACTTTATATACGCGTGTTTTAATTCGTTGTACAATACTCTCAACATGGGATTTCAAATTTTCAAAAACCATCATATTCCTAGTCAACTAAATGTAGTAGACAGAACTAGCTAAAGCAATCCCTTTAGCTTTATTGCGTCATGAATATTTTGATTTTGTTTCGGGGGGAATTAGTGGTAAATTTTTCCAAATTTGTGCCAAATTGAGTATTTGAATTTCCAACTTTTATTATTTGATTTCTAACCTTTTAAGTTTGCAATAATAAACTCCTTTTGTCAATTTCACTATCATAATTGAACTAATTATATATTACTTTTTCAATGAAAGAATAAACAAAGTCGAAATTACATATCCACGGAGTTTTTAAATTGTTAAGTTTTCATTTCAAAAATAAGATTGAAAGAATTTTTATTCAAGAATCAGATGATAATTATCTCTTAAATATTAATAATAAAATTATAAAATTATATTTATCTACAAACTAACCCCCAAATCTCACCCCACCCCGTCTATTTCCGATCTCAATTTTACACCTAACCCTAGTTCATTTATCTCCATCTTTGTTCTCCACCGTCTCTCTTTATCCCTCTCTCTATACTAGTCGTGGCGCTATAGGACCATTGTGCTAATATGCTCTCTTGTAGTGGTACCGTGTGACCGTCGAGCGCGGCGCAGCAACACCACTACGCGCAACAGTGACTCAATGTTGGCAGTATCACTGTATCTGGTACGACAGACGCTGCATGCTTGCAGTACTGCTGTGCGTAGTGGCGACGACGCTGCAGTTGTGGCCTGTAGTCTACTGTGAATTTGATAATGCAGTGGTAGTGACGCATTGGTGGCGACGAAGGTGACAAATTTGGGGATTTTTGGTGGGCGTGGTGTAATGGAGATGGGGTTGCGATTTTCGGAACATGAGGTAGTGGCGCTGCTTTTGTTGGCCGTGATGTTGATGGTACGATGGTGATTGTGATGGTGATGCAGGTGATGGTGGTGACGGTACGGGTGTTGGCGGTGGCGTTGACACTGGTGGTGATTTTGTAGTTCAAAATGGTGGTTTGTTGGTGGTGGGGTGGTGGTTTTGAAGTTTGAGCATCGTTGGCAGTAGCGGAGGCATCATGATGTTGGTGGCGATTCATGTGATGGTGGCGTTGGCGGAGGCAGGTGGACTTTGGCGTTGGTGTGGTAATGGATCTAGCATTGTTGGTACTCATCGAAACAGTTGTGGTACATGCAGTGACGGTGATGACGGCGACGGTCGAGTGGGACAAATAGTGTTTGTGACCAATAAATTGATTGATTGTAACCAATAAATTGGGTAATTTGTGACCAATATATAATAGGTGATCTAAAAAATGTGATCGTGACTTACAATTTATTAAGTTGTGACTGAAAAATAACTTGTGAACAATTGTGACTCTTAAATAAGTTGTGACTTATAAAAACGATAACTGAATTGTAATTTATGCACACTTGATTTTGTGATCGATGAATAAATTGTGACATATAAATTTTTTTGATTTGTGATCGAGAAATAAATAAAGACTTATAAAATTTTTGATTTGTGACGAAATATAATTTGTGACTTATAATTTTTTTTTGAATTGTAATAGAGAAAAACAATATAATCAATTAATTTGAGAATCTGTGACCAAATTATATGGAATTGTGACCTTAATATATTTAATTAATAAAAAAAATATATAATTAATTATTTCATAAATAAATTTTAATAAATATCTGGTTTTTTAAATTTTAAATATTTTATCTTAATTTTGAAATGAGTGATAGTTAAGCTCTTATTTATAAATTTCTCTCATAAACAAATGGGAGAGTAAAAGAAAAGAGATATATATTATTCTCAGATCATGCTACTCTGGCCCTAGCAGAATGGATAAACCTATTATTCTCTTATCACATACCCTATCTTTATTTAAACTAGTCATAGATGAATGTGTATTGAACGTCATTTTGAAATACTTTATTGAGTGAAGTAAAAGTAATATTTTATATCAATTCGTTGGGAAGATTTGATAAGTTTCAAACGAACTAAAGAAGAAAAAATTTAGAATAAAAATTTAAGAAAAGAAAATTGTACTCTCAAAACTGAACTTCTATTATTCAAAATTTTTGTGATGATGAAATATTACAAATGAGCAACATTTTTATATTACATTTGGTACACAAGAATTAGTTATTAATACATGAATTTAAACTCCATTAAAATCCCTAAGTACATGAATGGAAATAAATTTATCTATAATAACTTTAGATTGATATATATCAAAATTCATTGAATCAAAATTAACGTGAATGTTAATTAATTGAGAATTAATTACACGAAATTTATATATGACAATGATAATATTCTTGATAATATAATGACAAGTGCATAAAATTAATAGATGTCCTAAACTATAAGCATAAGGTAAGTTCGAGAATAAATGAGATTAAATGAAAGAAATGTGATATTGCACTGTTGATCCGCAACCTATTCCTTAGGTAGCAAATTGGTCTCCAATGTTCGAAAAGAAGCAAATTACTTATCAACTTTTTTATTGCATTCAATCTCCAATAACGGAAATAATTATTCAAATCTTTATTAGATGCTCATGTGACCTTCATAGTAACGTATTACGCTTCAAATTTCTTGACACTAATTGGATTTGAAAAATAAAGTCTAATTTCAATGTTTGCACTTATTCACTCATATATTGTAGACTACTTTTGCAATTATAAGAAACAATTAGTGATCAACTTGTTTTTTTCCAAAATTTATATACTAACTTTACAAGTAGAACAAGAGGTTTGGGGACCAAAGATGAAAGATTCACAATATAATTAAAAAAAAAATTTTATTTGTTGCGCTATATTACAAACGCAAGTCTATAAAATGAGATTGATTTAACCCCACCCATCTTTATATTTGTTTGTGGGGTCGAAGTTGACTTATTAGTCTTTTTGGGTTAGACATCAATTATGTTTTGATGAGATTATGTTTGCTCGATGAAGGGTGGAGAACGAAGGAGACACGGAAGAAGATTCAAAGGATAAAAAAGAACGAACGAAAATGAGATCTAAACATAAATGATTGTGCATCTAAATCGATAATAATTGGAATGAGAGCAAAAATAACGGACGAAAATAAGATCTAGAAGGTTACAAGTTTTGTGAGAAAAACTAAGCTGTCCAAAAATGTAGTGGATTTGTTAATTAGGGTGTGTTTGAATCACATTATTTTGGAAGAATGTATTCTGTAATAGTAAATTGATGGAGAATGTGTGATTGAAAAAGAAAGAAAAATTATTGATGTGATGAAAAATATTATTTTATTGAAAAATGTGTGGTTGAAAATAGTAGAAAAATGAAAATGAAAATTTTAATGTGTATCAAAAAGGATATTATTCTATAGTTGTTTACATTATTGATGTTGGGGGGTCTTTTGACTTTATACCATTGTATGTGCCTATTCTATGCATGCATGCACGTTTTAACCCTGTTTGGCCCCAATAGGCCCTGTTTGAGCCATCTATTTTTCTCATTAATATGAAAAATATGACCGTTATCCAGCATATCAACATTTAAATTCAAATTTTCTATCTCTTATGTGGGATCCAATAACGACTATATTTTTCATTCTCATTTTAAAAAAAGATGGCTCAAACGGAGGCTAAATTTTAATACTTTTTTCCTCTCATTTTATCAACTACTCATTATTTCAATAAAATAATATTAAACGTAAATTCAAATATTTTCTTTACATTTTAATAACACGTTTTTAAAAACACACTATTCCAATTTTTATTTATTTATTTATTTTTTCAAATAATGGAGCTCAAACAAGGGATTAATAATTGTTTAAATTCAACTCGATATTTAAGCCACTGTTTGACAACTATTATTTGAAAGCTTTTTTTTCTTACGTACTTATTTTTAACT
>CAIGRQ010248272.1:0-15319 GCA_903798375.1 Fraxinus sp. D2006-0159 | reverse complement strand
TTTTATTTTTTGCTTTTATTTTTTTATGTCTTTAGTTAGTAAATATTATTACTTTTTTACTAATTTGTTAAAAACAACTTATGTTCTCTTTAAAAATAATGATAAATTTATTATTTTTTACTTCGATAAAAAACTTAAATTTGAAGTTAACTTTAAACGGGGCGGGGACTATATTTTCCATACCCGCCTCATACCCACTTCGGGGTAATGACCCTCACCTCATCCCAGTCCCGTTTACCTAATTAGGCGGGGTCCCACGGATATCAGGTTGAACGAATTTTTGTCATCCCTACCGGTGATTGCTCCAACTGTAGCTCCATCTAACAAAATCACAATTTGAGAATTATTAATTCACGAATAAATAGAAAAAATAATAATGTTATTCATCCCCAGCGGAGATACAAACACAGTCTGGGTGGCTCTAAATGATAGGCTAAATGAAAGGTGAAATTAAATGACTTATTTAGCCCCTGTTTGAAACCCATTTTGAGGAAAAGAAAATTTTTGGAATAGTGACTGATGTGATAATGTGTGGTGGAAAAGTAATGAATTTNCAAGTGAAAATCATTTTTTTGGACTATTAAGTCTTATTACAATTCAATTATTTTAGTAATTTACTTCTTGTTTTTCATTATGTGTTTAATTCACAAATCGTAATAAATATTAGAACTATGCTAGAACAACCTAAAGTTCTACATGATGAGAGAATGTGTGGTTGAAAAGTAATGAAAAGTTTTAGATTTATGTGTAATATTATTTTATTTGTAAAATGTGTGGTTGAAATGAAGAATGAAAATGAGAATGAGAATGTAAAATTAATGGATGTCAAACGGGGGCTTAATTTCACATATCATTTAATGTCACATTAACGACACTTAGACTGTGTTTGTATCCCAGTGAGAATAAATAGCATTACTCATAGAAAAACCAGAGAGAATTTGAAATTTTACCCAATAGTGTACGGTCATTTACAAGATCAAATTGAACATACCTAAAGCAAAAATGCGAGTGAGTAGAGCCATAGTGACGTTCTTCATCACTGAAAAGAGAAGCCCAGATTTGGAAACAATCGGTTCCGTCGAAACCCAAGAGAAAATTCGAGAAAGCCAATTCTTCATCAATGTATTATGTATATGAGATCAACACGTGTGCAGAAAACCCTATAATATTTTTGAACAAAATTTTGGACAAAATTTGTAAAAAAGTGAAAGATTTAGTTAATGGTGATTGATGTGAGAATGTGTGGTGGAAAAGTGATGAATTTTTTTTTATTTGTGTGTAATATTATTTTATTTGAAAAATGTGTGGTTGAAATGAAGAATGAAAATGTAAAATTAATGGGTGTCAAACGGGGGCTTAATTTCACATATCATTTAATGTCACATTAATTACACATAAAATGTGTTTGTATCCCAGTGAGAATGAATGACATTACTCATAGAAAAACCAGAGAGAATTTGCAATTTTACCCAGTAGTGTACGGTCATTTACAAGATCAAATTGAACATACCTAAAGCAAAAATGCGAGTGAGTAGAATAGTGACGTTCTTCATCACTGAAAAGAGAAGCCCAGATTTGGAAACAATCGGTTTCGTCGAAACCCAAGAGAAACGAAACCCAAGAGAAAATTCGAGAAAGCCAATTCTTCATCAATGTATTATGTATATGAGATCAACACGTGTGCAGAAAACCCTATAATATTTTTGAACAAAATTTTGGACAAAATTTGTAAAAAAGTGAAAGATTTAGTACCGTAGCTACAATTTTTCCATTATTTTATGATGGAGTATGATAATTCTCTATTTTGAGAATTGTGGCGACTGGCCGTAAAAGAAAAGGTTAACTAATTTTTTTCAAGTGACATGACCAAGGTGGTAGAAAAGACGGGTCGAGGCAAATGCACAATTATTCACATTTGAGGATATGTGGAAAATTTCATATTTGAGGTCTTAAACAATCCAAAGCCAATGTGGAGATTATTAAAACTTTGACTTCATACTGTCTAATTAAAATAAATGAAGTAATTTTTAAAATAAATCTCACGTTGAATAAAGATCAAAATAATCTTCTTTGTGTACCTATAAATAAGAGCTTTAAATTGTATTTTATTTATTTTAGGTTTAAGATAGCTATAGGCTATTTTGGGGTGAGACTAGGGATGTTTTGATGTATCACTTGGTTCGATATTTTGAGGCACTTGGAGGGTTGTGGGGGTGTGTGAATCTATACGATAATACAAGTATATAATATAGTGTAAATTTTCGTTTTTCGATAGCCCATGATTTTTTTTCCTATTTCAGAATTTCTACGTAAATCTTGTAATGTTATTTTTCTCCGAATTCTTTGAACAAGGATCCATAGACAAATTGAAGAATTAATCTTAATTTCGAACACAAATTAATAAAGGTATTTCAGCCCTCCACATTATTTTTTTATTCTTAAAGGCTCTATGAAGATGAGAAAAGGGATAATTTGTTGTCTAAAATAAAAGACATCTTTATAATTTTTTAAAACTAGACTAGAAGAGATGTGTATCTATATTTAACCGCCAATTTCTTCCACAAAAGTTGGACAACCTAACCCCTTATTTTCCACATTTCTTACCAAACGCACCACTTATTTTCCATGCCAATTACGTCGTGATTGACGTCAAGCTTCCCTCGCTCTCCAATTTAGTAAGGATATGTTTGGCTAAGCTTATAGGTAATTTATAGTTCTTTTTAAATAGATTTTATTTTTAAAGGTTTATATTTTTTCTCACAATTATAATATTTGGATGATAAAATATGGTTACTTCTTATTTGAAAAATAGTTTAAAAATTTACTTCAAAAAGAGTAAGTTTTAGAGCATGTTTGGAAATGCTTATAACGGTTCAAATTATAAATTAATAAATATGAATAAGTGAGTAATATCCAAATATGTGAATATACAGTGGCTTTGAGAATTTTATTTATTTATTTAAAAGTAAGAAAAAAAAGTAAATCATGAAGACATGTTCGGAAAAATTTTGAATTTACGTATAATATTTTATGGAAAAATGTGTAATTGAAAATGAATTTTGAAAAAAAATGGGGGTGAAAATATAAGTTTAAAATAAATAAATAATTATTTTCATTTTCAACCAGCAAAAAAAGGTTTATCAACTTAAAAGTTATAAGCTCAACCAAACATTCACGATAAGTGACTTTTTTAAGCTTTATGCCAAACATGCAGCGACTCTGTCGGTAACGAAGGATTCGAAAATGGGATCGAATTCATGGGAAGAAGTTTTGAAGAAGATGTTACCGGAGGGTGCTCCATTGCCAGATGAAGATCACCTCGACTATTCTATTTCCGTAGATTATCATGGCCCCTCTCTTCCCTTTATTCCTCCAAAACCCGATCCAAATCCCAGAAAAAAACTTGCTAACTTTTTCCCCAAACACTCTTCATTTACTCATTACAAAAGCAATACCAAATTTGACAGCAATAGTGGCAGCAGCGAAACGATGTCGTCAAAGAAATCTTCTGGTATTCTTATCGCTCGTGATGATGATACTAATTATAATGATGATGAAGTTGGTGATCACGAGGTGGGAGACTGTTGTACACGTAATTGTAAGAGTTTTGATGAGAGGGAAAAGGAAATTAAAAGTGAGTTCGAGATTATTACTGGGAATAAAGGGGAAATTTGTGGTAGGTGTGGCGGTAAGGATAGTGTGTTGTTGTGGGAAAGGGTTGGCGATAAAAAGGAAGTTGGTGATCATCAGATGGGAGACCGTCGTTTAAACCATTGTAACAATTTTTCGAGTTTTGATGAGAGGAAAAAGGAAATAAGCAGATGGTTTGGGATTATTAATAGGAATAAAAAGAGTGTGTGTGGGAGGTGTGGTGGAAAGGGTAGTAGGTGGTTCTTAGGGGAAAGGGTGGGTTGCTTTGTGTGTGGAGCAGAGTACTGTAAGAATTGTGTGTTAAAAGCGATGGGATCGATGCCGGAGGGGAGGAAGTGTCTGGGATGCATTGGGAAACCAATTAACGAGGCGAGGAGGAGGAGCTTAGGGAAATGTTCGAGGCTGTTGGCGAAATTGTGCAGCAGTTTGGAGGTTAAACGAATAATGAAGGTGGAGAGGGAGTGCTCTGTGAATCAGGTGATGCCAGAGCAGGTGGTTGTGAATGGGAGACAATTGAGGGAAGAAGAGTTGGTGGAATTGCTGGGGTGTGTGGTTCCTCCAAGGGATTTGAGGCCCGGGCAGTATTGGTATGACAGAGATTCCGGGCTTTGGGGGAAGGTAAAATGAGTTATTGAAGCATGATTTCTTTAGCATTTGTCTTTTGATATTTGTGTATGATGGTATCTCAAGATATTGTTTGTTCGAATTTTGCAGGCTGGAGAGAAGCCGAATAGTATTATAAGTTCGAAATTAGATATTGGAGGCAAGCTACAGATTGATGCGAGTCATGGAAATACGAGGGTTTACATCAATGGCCGTGAGATCACAAAAGTTGAGCTCAGAGTGTTAAAGGTAAAAAGTTTCTGTAAAGTGGAAATTATCTTTCACATTTCTCAGCTCTGTTTTCTAAGGGATGTTTGCACAGTCCATTCCGTAGTAAGTTAGCTCTAAATGTTGATTGGTACGTCTCTAAGAGTGGGCTGCTGATAAGAGTGAATAAATCCATCTGAGATCTGACAGTTGTAAATTCATAGGAAACCACTTGTTTGCAACTATTGCTACTTGCAGTTACATTATGTAACTGTAAACTTTCTTAAATTTGTTAGTACCGACTCAAAACCTACGTTATTGCTACTTGGAACTTAATCTGTGCTGCATTATCTACTTTTCAGCTGGCTAAGGTGCAGTGCCATTGTGATACTCACTTTTGGGTATATGAGGACGGATCCTACGAGGAAGAAGGTCAAAACAACATTAAAGGAAACATATGGAAAAAGGTTCTCTCGTAATCTAATAAAGTTTTATTTTTACGTTCATTGACGCTATGTTCAATTATTTGAAGGTTTTCGATCTGATTGAAAAGTTGAGGTTGGCTTCTTGTTAGGAAGGCATCCACTCGTTTCATTTGTTCACTGTTTTCATTGCCTGTACCACCTGAAAGCTCTCACAGTACAAAAGAAGAACCTGGTACATTGTCACCTAGGTCTATTTCGGATTATTTGGACCAGGATAGAGTCCAGAAACTATTGATGCTTGGATTTGAGGAGTCTGGGACAAGCACCATTTTTAAGCAGGTCAAATTTATAGTGTGGTTCTATTATTTTTGCCTACTTTGAGAGAGATATGATAATTCAACTAGAATGAAAATTATCGTATTTAAACATTGGAGGCCATCCAACTTTGGGTGAAGTTCAATAATAATTTCCTTCCCAGATGCAGTTTTTTTTAATTATGCACCTAGAAGATATCTAATTTGGATTTGGAAGAGTTACATTCACAAAAAATGTTTATCTTTCCTTTTGTTTAGTTCTATTCTATTGTGCCCGTTCCTTTAGCTGATTGAATTTGTTATTTTTCTCATGTTACAGGTGAAATTTCTGTATGCTAACAAGTTCACTGCTGAAGAACTGCAGAATTTCAAGCTAATAATTCAAAGTAACATTTACTTATATCTCAGTATCTTATTTGAGGGAAGGGAGCGCTTTGAAGAGGAGATTTTGAATACGGAAGAGTCTTGTGGTATGTATGCTAACGAGTCTAGTCCATGTAGTTAATCTGATGCTATTAACGGATTCCTTCTTCTCCACCCCCCCTTCACTTAGACAACATACGGAAGAAACAGTATTACCCAAAGATTCAGGAGCACGTCAAAGTTGCAATTAATTCTTGTTTCATGCAATAAGATGTGGTAAAACTTTTGCTTATAAATCAATTCATATTCTTTGGGACTTTGTGCACTTAGTCCGAAAATAGGAGAAATATCACTGACATTTTACTAGTTCAGGCGTTCTATTTGCAGGTAAGCTATCCGACTAATTATCCCTCCAACTAAATAAAAACTTTGAAGCTGTTAACAGTGGCTACCATAACTGTCACGCCCCATTTATCAGAAAGCAGATTTCTCTTCTAAGCGAAGTATTTATTTCCAATAAACATGTATCAGGGATACTTGCATCCAACATGAATCCTCATCACTTCTTTTTTCGAAGTACAAAATTTGAAGATAGCTGAAACACTTCTAGCTAATGAGCGGTCACTAATGGGCAAAGACTGGAAGTCAATCCTAGCAAAACAAGATAAAAAGATGGAGTGCTTGTTTGGTAAATAGTTGGTCAAACTTCATTTTTAACCACACATTTCATTAGGGCCACAACTTTTAACCACTTTTCACCACACATATCGCGAGACCCACCAGCTTTTATCAACTTTCAGCAACATCACACAGTCCCAGAGTTTCAATTAGAGACTAGACTTCAATATTTCATTAGATCGGATTTTATCATTTTAAGAGTTGTTATTTGGTTCTTTTAGATTTGAGTTCATTAACCGATAAAAGTTACCTATGTTTTTCAATTCTTTTTCGCCACATTAATAATATAGAATCAGAAATATAGATTTTTCTCCTCCCAAGTTTTTCTTCTCTTCTCTCTATTCTCTTCTTGTGTTACGTTCTACATCAGTCACTTTCTATATTTTGGAGCACGGATTCTTTTCTGCTACGCATTTTTCCCTGGATGGAATAGGAGATGAATTTCGTTGTTTCAATTACATATATATTATATCATATTTATGTTAATTCAATATGTGGAGAATTCAACATGGACATTCACATAAGTTGAGTAACGAGAGCAGGACGGATTAAATATTCGGTGTGTACGAGTTACATTTGTTCTTCTTGAATATATCTAATGGGGTCTATGTATAGCTAGTTGGTATTTCCTTGTGCCTTAGAGAACGGTTTTGAATACAGACACGAGCTCTTACTCTCGTTTACCATTGCATATTAATTATTATTCAGGTGAAATGGGGCTTGAAGGAAGTAAGCATTGCATCTATTCAATCAACCAGAGAATCAAGCATTTTTCGGATTGGTTATTAGATATCGTGGCCACTGGAGATTTGAATGCTTTCTTTCCTGCTGCAGCACGGGAGTATGCTTCTGTTGTAGATGAAAGTTGGAAAGATTCTGCCATCCAGGAAACTTACAAGAGGAGGGAGGAACTGCACTTTCTTCCTGATGTAGCTAAGTATTTCTTAGACCGGGTATGATTTCATATGCTCCTCCTCGAACTAGTAAATTGTTGGTGATGATTTACAGATTGAAATATTTTGGGAAATCATGGATTTAATTGAGTCATGATATGTACAAAACATGATTTTTCAGTGAAAATTTTAATGACAGCCCAAATATGTGAAATTTTGAAGTTATGGGAAATAAAATGCTGGAACCAGATATCTTAGCCTCCATCTATAAATGATGTTCCCATTTTCTTTTGTTGTGTAAGATCATATACAAGGCTCTGAAGGAGCAGCCAGGTATAACCAACCAGAGGATCTTACAGACTAAAGTCATTAATTCAGCTATCAAATGTTTCTGTATTAAAATCTAAAATCGAAATTCTCTATGAGCTCTTGGTACTGTGAATTAAATAAACTTTTTATGTTTTCCAGGTCACTGAGATATCATGTAACGAGTACAAACCTTCAGAAGAAGACATTTTATTTGCTGAAGGAGTTACTCCCAACAATGGTCTTGCCAGCATTGAATTTTCCTTTGATGACCATAGCCCCATGTCTGAAGTGTACAATGAAAACTTTGAACGCCAACCTCCTTTGACAAAGTAAATTTTTATAAGAAGATGGAAGAATCAATTACGTGCATGTTTGGTACAGCATATGAAACACTACTCAATAGTGTTAAAAGACCAAAAAAAGGCTAAAATATTTTCAATTATACTCTCAAGTCCAATCCAATTATATGTACCAAACATGCACTTAGTGTCTCGTCTTTCTTAGCTGAGAGTTTAAATTCTCCTATATAAAACAACCCTTTTTTCTTTTTCTATGCTGTTTTTAGGTTCCAATTAATACGCCTCAGATTTAAGGGACTGCATGGTGGCTGCAAATGGCTGGAAATGTTTGAAGATGTGAGAACAGTAATCTTTTGTGTTTCCTTGAGTGATTATGACCACGTTGGGAGCCGGGGTACAGGTCTTCTGGAGAATAAGATGCTGGCAACCCGAGATTTTTTTGAGAACATTGTCAGACATACTTCGTTTCAGGGCAAACCCTTTGTTCTCCTCTTGAACAAATACGACATCTTTGAAGAAAAAATCAACAAGGTTCCATTAACAGTTTGTGAGTGGTTCCGCGACTTCAACCCCTTGAAATCTCACACCAACAGCCACTCCCTGGCACATCAAGCGTATTACTATGTAGCCGTGAAGTTCAAGGAGTTATATGCATCCATCACCGGCAGAAAGCTATACGTTTGGAAAACGAGAGCCAGGAAACGAGCATCAGTTGATAAAGGATTCAAATACATAAAGGAGATCCTCAAGTGGGAGGAAGAGAAAGATGGAGACATTTATGCTATGACTGAGGATTATTCTGTGTCTAGTAGTGAAATGAGTTCTTCACGTAACTGTTTCTGACCTGAAATTTTAGTTGAGAAATTTTTTTACAGAGTTGATGTAGGAACAAGAAGTGCATACGAGATTTTTTTTTTCGTTGGCTATGAATTCTCCATCAAATGGTGGACTTACCAGACGTATACACCTTTATAATTTGTAGTTACAATATTCCTATAAATGAAAATTCAGGAAAAAAACACTTCTAACCTTGTTCTGTTTATTTGAACTTTTAATTCTCTGTGTTCGAATTTTCAAGACTCTCTCCGAACATGATATTGCATTTGAGGAAAACACTTGTTAAAAACAACACAGAACGGAGTCATCTAGATGCTCTCTGTTGTCTTGTTCCTAGTGATTACGGGACGCAGAACAAAGATTGTAAGAATTCTAACGCCCCACTGTTCGTAAAGAACTTATTATAACATTGCACAACTTCAGATTCCTACTAAAAATACATGACGAAGAGAAGTTGACTATAGTGTATATTCCCAAAACGTTGTGCATGTCTTGAATCAGACGGATTATTCAATATCAGTAAACATAAACTGAAAAAAAACCAACAGCAGTGCTAGATACATAATATGCTTCACTATCGATGCAACTGAATGGCTAAGCCACTGAATCTCCTACTGCTCCTTGTACCTCTTCTCGACTTCTTCCATGCTCTGAATCTCCTGGTGATACTTGCAAATACGGTAGATACACCTGCACCAGCATTTAAAAGTATAACCATATCAAAATTGTGAAAAGAAGGATTGAAAACTAAACCAGAACATAAGTTAGCATGTTTGGTAGAGTACTGGACGAGGCTGGACAGTGTAATACACAAGATTTGAACTTTTTTTGTTCTGAGTCCACTTCACCAAACATGCCAAATGTGGTCAGTATTGTTAACCACATACCAATACAGAAGGCAAGCTGAAACACACAAAACTGCATTCCTCTGAGCCTTGTAGATCTGCACCTCATACAAGTAAGTAGAGTTTGAATCAAGAACATACAACCAAAGTGGTGGCCTAATGCCACAACCAATTTTTTTTGTAAAAGTAGGAATATGGTAATAAACAGATGATAAAACCACAGGTACAAGTGTGACTGACCAAGCTCCCATCTACACCCCCCAACTAAGATTCCAGTTAATGAAGGTTATAATTTAAGAAATGTCACACACTAGTCAAATCTCAATGGACTACATAATGATTGGACGATTTTGAGGAAAGATGAAAATGATTGCTCCGCAACATGGACTACATTAAGGTGTCACAGCTCTAGAACCCCAAGCAGATAAGTCACTACCTGACCATGGATTACTAAGAAAGAGACCAAAGATGCATATGCTTCAAGATGTTAGGGTGTCCTCAATACAAAGGGCAGACTGTGACTATTTCACAACTCCAGGGCAATCTATCATTATATACACGTTCATTTAAATTCCTTATAGGCCTCCAATTCTAGAAGAGCCCGGAAGAGTTGAGAAGAATATATATCAACAGAATTCTGTTATGGCAAGTGGGGGGAAAAGTAGTTAGAAATGATCTATAAATAGAGGGGCAATCCATAGTGATAGGCAGGAAAATATTGAGTATTGGTTTATC
The DNA here is from genome assembly GCA_903798375.1 of Fraxinus sp. D2006-0159. Taxonomy (NCBI): domain Eukaryota; kingdom Viridiplantae; phylum Streptophyta; class Magnoliopsida; order Lamiales; family Oleaceae; genus Fraxinus; species Fraxinus sp. D2006-0159. The sequence continues at coordinate 5,160 of CAIGRQ010248272.1, read as the reverse complement.
CAATTGGGAGAGTTACAACCCTCTCGAATGGCTGATTGTTTCCTTTAATTCTGTAATTCAATTCTTATCCAATTAAATACACAGTTTCATTCTTGTTTTCTTATTCTGCTCTTGCGAACCAGCCAGGATCCTATCAAAATGGTATCAGAGCATTCGATTCTAGGGAGAATGGCAACAAAATTCAGCAAGGAAATGGAAGAAGAGTCAGCTATTACATCTGATGAAGAAAAGCAATTAGAAGATCGAGTTAATAAATTGGAAGCGAAGATGGATGTACTACAATTAGAATTTGAGGCAGGGAAATCTGAAATTAAGAAGGCAATGTCTATCATGATGGAGAAGTTCGATTTGATGATGAGAAAAATGGATGGGTAGGAAAGAGATAGAAATGAGGAAATGGTGGAGGTAGGACGGGTTTCTGTGAACTGGCTGAACCAGGAGAAGAGATCTGTGGCTTAGCCGGAAAGGGAGAGGAGGGAAAGAGAGACGACCGAGAACTCACCTGAGCCAGCGAATTCTAAAGCCACTTTGCCGGTAAATCTGACTCGAACCCCTGGGAAATCGGAAATCTCACTCAAAACCAACGAAGTAGGAGAAGCTGCCATTGCTCGGGATAGCGCGGTGGTGTTCGCTTGGAAGGGTGAAACGCTCCAGAAATATTGGTGGTGTACTGAATGGGCTCTCAACTGGGGACCGGGTGGCGGACCCCGATTTGATTGTGGATGATGGTAGAGATACGGGAGATGTTAATAGGTTGAGGCCGATGGTGAAGCTAGAGGATTTGGGCTTTATTATGGAGGTAGTCCAACAAGAGGACTGTAGAATTTCAATCAGGCTAGCTTAAGTTGGAATGGGCCTAAATAGAATAAAGATAAAAAGCCCAACAACTACATACTGCCCTAAAAACCATCATATTACTCCAGTTTTAAGCCCCGATTTGCTGCAATTAGAGAAACGACTATACCACCGATGGAAGGAGAAGAGTACAATCCAGCGTCAGCACGCCGAAGTTTTGTGGGTTGGTGCGACAGGATATGGTGTTTTAATGGATATTATACTAATGGTAGTGGATCTGCAAAAAAAAGTCTGCAAACTTTCTTGGACCAGGAGACTCAATTTTCACTTCACTTGTGATTGGGGTGTTTGCAAATGGAATTGTTAACTTGTATGATATTTCAAAATCTGGATTTACTAATATGGAGGTTTTTGGGGCTTCAAAATTACCAAATCCTGCAGTTTTTTTTTTTAAAAAAAAAAAAAGAAACACTTCAACACTTCTCTTATTTCCACCTTGAGGACAATGTGTCTTTGGAACCCGGGGTAATGATAGGCCTCCAATTCTAGAAGAGCCCGGAAGAGTTGAGAAGAATATATATCAACAGAATTCTGTTATGGCAAGTGGGGGGAAAAGTACTTAGAAATGATCTATAAATAGAGGGGCAATCCATAGTGGTAGGAGGAAAATATTGAGTATTGGTTTATCCAATTGGGAGAGTTATAGCCCTCTCGAATGGCTGATTGTTTCCTTTAATTCTGTAATTCAGTTCTTATCCAATTAAATATACAGTTTCATTCCTGATTTCTTATTCTGCTCTTGTGAACCAGCCAGGATCCTATCAGTCCTCAATACAAAGGGCAGACTGTGACTATTTCACAACTCCAGTGCGACTTTCTTCTTTCTATTTTTCTTGGGATTTTTATACTCAAAATCTTAATGGATACGTCTATTTAAAATTCAGAGGTTTTTTTGCTAAGAACAGAAACCACAAGGTTATAATCAACAGGGACAAAAAATAAAAATATTTAACAAAACCAGATATTTAGTTCGGAAATCAGAGTACGATTCAAGGGTACATAATCCATCCTTCAGAATTGTGTTTGACAAACAACTCCAAGAAATGAAGAATACAAATACGGAATACGCGTAAAGCCTCAAGTGAGAGCAGCGGATAGCCTGTACTGTACTTGAAGAATTCTTCCCTGACCATTCACAAGATCCCAAACTACAATAAAATATAAAAACATCATCTGCCTTGCATCAAATTCCAAATTCAATCACGCTACATGTAACATCTTCCTTTACGTTTTTCCACGTGGCACCATCTTATCCTTTGATTTCCCCAATAATCTTTCATGTCAACCATGCAGTAAGACAAGATGTACATGTTGCATTATTGGAGCATAACGTGTTTTTGCTACAGAATATGGAGCAAACTAATGTTTAATTAACAATTTTTTATTTTTTATTTTTTGCTTCAAATTCAAAATTACTTCCATTGTTAACTTTCCAAAAGTCCTGCTAAGAGATAGAACCCTAAAATTAATTACCGATTTCTCATAGCGATCTCTTTCAGCAGCAGTGCAGATCTCCCCAGTACACATCAACCGATGCTCATTCTTCCAATATATATCTATTATCATAAATAAATAAAATAAAATAAACCCACACTTCTAATATCAACACCAAAAACCTAAAAATCAAAAAATAAAATAAAATAAAATAATTCCAAAATAATAAAGATAAAAAAAACATACCCAGAAGCTGAAAAGCCGAGAAGGGTACAACGAAGAGTGAAGGTTGGAGAATAAGAGAGATCAATGACACAATACGAGATTTCAGAGCCTTTGGCGATGGTAAAGTTAAGAGAATCGCAACCCCTGCCTCTGCAGCCACCACGTATGCCAGTATCATCCATTGCAATGCCATTTTTCCTTTGATTTTTGAAGAATTTTCTCTGTTTTTGTTTTCCTTTGGTAGGTTCGCTAGCTTATTTTCCTGTTTTTTGTGTAGTTGGTTTATTAATGGGCAAAGGTCGGGCAAGAATGCGTCAGTCGGATCAACTAATCTGGAGACCTCAAAACTTTTAGGATTAATCTACTTGTACAAAATGGTGTATAAAATGGTTGACAAAAATCGACACTTGGCGCCCCCTATTGGAGGGGCGGCTGTAGGGACAGCCGTCCAATAGGGGCGCCAAGTGTCGATTTTGTCAAATTTTTTGTACTCATAGCTTGACTCAAACTTTTATTGGACCTTTCGGTTATCTGCAAAACAAGGTCCGGTTAGTGAATTGCTCAAACCCGACCCCACGATAGTTCACACTTCGACAATTAGGTTAGAATGTACGAAAACAAGGTAAAAGATGAATTTTTATCATAGATAAGAATTACCTCGTGGTGTACATAGAGAAAAATAAACAACAGTAGTACATAAGAGTAGTGGCAAATAAAATGTTACATCTGTTTTTATTTTTTCTAAGTATTATTGTTGTCACGTGTTGTGTCACGACTAATTGTTACGTCTCTATCAATGTATTTGCTATAGCTTTATTGGTCAGTTCCCAGGCCTCTATATTTGTTTAACCAATTCTCGTAAAATACTATATATGAATCAAATAGCAAACATGTAAATTTTGAAAAAAATTGTGAGTGTGCATTACGAGTTATGAAACTATAGAAACTCAAAGAGTGAAATTTTATTATCGTAAATTGTCAAATTCTATTAGTTAATGATATGAATCTCTTTCCGTTAGGTAGAGATTAAAATCGGATTAAAATTGAAAAGCTAATCATTATTGTTGACTTTTATTAGATGAGTGAGACCCAATAACGGCTATATTTTCAATTTTAATTCCTACCGAACAGAGCCCTATTTAGAATTGAGCGTGAATATATGATCAAACACATACAAGTATTTTTTGTTAATTTATAAGTAAAAACATTGGGGGGAAATTCTCTCTATGCACATTATTTTTGAATTATATAAATTTAGAAAATATATTTCCTAATCCGAAAACTATATTTTAGGAAAGTCCTAATAGGGCATACCCTAACTCCAGCAGTATATATATTAACCAATTGCCATGCCTTCTTCCCCACTTCTTTTTTTCTGTCTGCAACTTTCTCTGTAGGGTTTTATTAAAAAAAAAAAATACGCACAATCATGTCTTCCTCTGAAGAAAAAACGCTGATTTTGAAAAGCTCCGATAAAGAAGAATTCGTGGTGAAAGAGTCTCTTGCAGTTCAGTGTATAACAATCAAGAATCTGGTTGAAGATGGCTGTGACTTGGGCGCAATACCGTTGCTGAATGTAGATAGCGAAAATCTGGCTTGGATCATAGAGTTCATGGAAAAACATGCGGATTCTACGCTGACTGATTTGGACAAAAAGCACTTTGAAATCGAGTTTGTGAAGAAGCCGTTTAACGATCTTCTTGGGATGATCTTAGCAGCAAATTATCTCAACTTCCCGGCATTAATGAATGTATTGTGTGATGCTTGTGCGAAAGAGATGACACTCTGGTCAGTGGAAGAGGTTCGGGAGAAATTAAATATCCAGAATGACTACACCGAGGAGGAAGAAAAGGCAGTTCGTGCAGAGAATTCTTGGGCTTTTGAGTAGTTTCAATCTTCTATGAATCTTATATGTAGTTTCTAGGGGATTCTTTGGTTTTAATTATATAATTTATGCAACTAATAGATTTACTTAAATTATTTATGTTCTTGGTTCTATTTTTTTCTTTATTTATGCATGGATGTATGCATCTTTTCTGAGAAACGCCATAGGAAAAAAAAACACACACACACGCACTCTTTAAAATTCAAAAAGCCTGCGAGGTTCAGGATCAGAAAGTGTATAATTACACAGTTCTATATATATACATACTCAGAACAAAGTTGAGGGATTCATTGGGCTTCACCAACTAAATATAGCTCTTCAGTATCAGAAATCATGCTTATATCCAGAATCTTGCCTCCGTTTCTAGATAATATGAAGGAACCACTTGTAAAATTTAACTGCTCTTTTGCTGTTTCAATGAGCTCTTCAACGGTTTCTGGAACCCATAAAACAACTCCAATACTCCTATCGTCTCTATAATCCCATGGCTTCCCTGGGAAAACTGTACATTTCCTTTTTTGCATTTTACCTGTCACCCACGAATGCCAAAATAGAATCAAAATAATGAATTGGAAGCAGGAGAAATCGTTGAATATTAGCCAGCTACGTGATGCAGAAACTCCAAGTTCACATAATGCAATGATATAGGATTTCAATATGTAAGATCTACTAGTCATCTCATAGAAGAGTTCAATAAAGCATAGGACTGATAATAGGATTGAACCGTTTGATTTTTAATTCGATACATGTTGGTTGATCGT
>CAIGRQ010248259.1:0-18380 GCA_903798375.1 Fraxinus sp. D2006-0159 | reverse complement strand
ATTTGTTAAAAATAACTTATGTTTTCTCTAAAAATGATGATAAATTTATTATTTTTGTTTGATAAAAAATTTAAATTAGAAATTAATTTTAAACGGGGTGGGGACTATGTTTCCCGTACCCGCTTCGAGGTAATGATCTTTGCCCTATCCCCGCCCCGTATACCCGGTTAGGCGGGTAATCCTCGTCCCATTCGGGACGGGGTCCCATGAATATTCGGTTGAGCGGATTTTATTGTCATCCCTATTCGACGGAAAAAGTATGCGCATTCAGTTGTTAAGAAAAAAAAAAGAAGAAGAAAAATTAGGTTATTGCTTGTGGTGGAACAATAATTCATTTTAGGGTAATTATATATTAAAATCTTAATCTTGTAATTTTACTTGAGACTATTTAAGTGAATAAAAAAAAATATTAAAAATGGTGGTGCACTTAATAAATTTTGTAGTGGAAATATAATTATCCAATAAAAAAGAGATAATAAAAAAATAATATCAGCTTAAAAAAAAAATAAATAAATAAAAGAAAACGAAGGGCTACGACGCTGTCGTTTGACACCAACATATATAGGCAAAGAACTTATAAGAGATTCCCCTTCACAAACAGTCGAGGAAGCGAGTGGCCGGAGCCGAAAGCAGCAGCGGCGGTGGAGGAAGTAGAAAAGGAAGGAATATGGGAAAGAAAACAAAGAAGCCAGGGAAAGGAAAAGAGAAAACGGAAAAGAGAACAGCCAAAGCAGAGGAAAAACGAGCTCGCAGAGAATCCAAAAAACTCTCACCTGAAGATGACATAGATGCTATTCTGGTGAAATTGCAGCTCCGTATAACTGAAACAATGAAAAAAGAATGATTTTTTAAAGACATTATTATTTCACTTTTAATATGAGAACCATTATTGAATTTACTCATGTAAAAATCTTACGCACAGTAACATTTGTTTAGTTTGAATGATGAAGAAAGGGATTATAGTAATGAATTGAAAATTTTTGGCTCGCAGTCGAGTATTCAAAAAGAAGAGGCCAAAAAGAAGGAAGTGCATATTGAAGACAATGTGCCTGCACCATCTCCAAGATCAAATTGTTCGGTAAGTTCTTTGAATTTTTTGGCTGACATATCTAATTTAGTTTTATTGATGTGTTCGAATTTACCTTTTTATGTAGTTAACAATCAATCCTTTGAAAGACACGGAGTTGATTCTGTATGGAGGTGAATTCTACAATGGGAGCAAGGTCAGGTCTTTTTAAGTATTTTGCACTAAATTAAATTTTCGGTGTTGTGCTTAGAAAGCTGCTTAATGGTGTTGTATGGAGGTAGTGTTGGGTGTTAAGAACTCCCTTGTTGTGTTCTTTTCATTTTTTAAATCCTTGAAAACAAAGTGTCCTTTTCTTTATATTGTTTGTGTTGACAAGCGGCAACTCATGAATTTGGGCACTGGAACTGTGCATGCAGACATTTGTATATGGGGATCTATACCGATTTGATGTCGAAAAGCAAGAGTGGAAATTGATTTCAAGCCCTAACAGTCCACCTCCTCGGAGTGCTCATCAGGCAGTTTCCTGGAAGAATTATCTTTATGTTTATGGTAAATTTTCAGGCTAGATATATTTTCATAAATTTTGTAATTTTTTGGATGTGTGTATGCATACCACAAACAGGCTAATGCACATATGCATATAATGCACACAGACAATGGTTGTTGCCCGATGGATAAGAACATTTTTCTTTCTTTCTTTTTGGTGTTATTAGGTGGTGAATTCACATCTCCTAACCAAGAGCGTTTCCACCACTACAAGGTAGACATTGCATATTTTGAAGCAAATAGGAGAATGTTGTTAAAGATTGAAATGTCAATTTTGAAATTTGTTGTTGCAGGACTTCTGGATGCTGGACCTGAAAACAAATCAGTGGGAGCAGCTAAATTATAAAGGTTGTCCTAGTCCACGTTCAGGTCACCGAATGGTAAGTTTTTAGGTGTTACTTGTTTGACTTCCTTTCACCATTGAGTTTTCACGTCTTACATATGCTTCTATTGCCCTTATTTTGCAGGTCTTGTACAAACACAAGATTATAGTTTTTGGAGGCTTCTATGACACTCTTAGAGAAGTGAGGTAGTGCTTTGTTTCTTTTTCCCAGCTTGTATGTTCACATAAATGTGTGATGAGATGTAATTGTTACTACTGTTAAGATGTTACATGCTCAACTCTGTTTCGTTGAAACTTGTGTAAGGTCTTTCTATGTATAGGGCTGAATAACCAACTGATTCTTCACTTTACTGATGATTTGATGGTGGATTTTTTTTTGCTTGGTTTTCTTCTCTCTCCTTTCTCAATATCACATAAAATATTTGATGATTTGTTAAAAAAATGCAAGCGTCAATTGTTCTAGACAGAGAAGGTATTGACGATAATTTTCTAAATGTATCTGTTAAAAGAACAATTGGTATTTCTTTGGAGGTGGGTTATAAAAAACTGTTAGTGCCTGTCACATTTTTTTGGGGATGCCTCTTTTAGGCATCTCCTGTTTAAGATTGCAAGAGGAGATTTGGGATCTGGAGAAGGAAGTGTATATGGAAGTAGAATAGACCCCCTTGGTCAAAACCCTTCATTGATGTCTTCAAGTAATAAAAACACATTTTTTTTTGTCAAACTTTAAGGTCGTTGGTTTGGAGGCTCGACAATCTGTAAAGTTAATTGGAAGTTGACGGACTTTAGAAGCTCAAACCTCATTGCTTGGCGGAATGCCAAATTTCCTGTCAAGCAACTTCAGTTTGATTGAGCTAGAAATTTCATTTCTAAACATACTCCTAGCTTTTATCTCTAGCAGAACCCTCAAATAAAGATGTAATTCTCGTCAGACTTTACGTGCAACAAATAGATAAGTAAATAAGAAAGAACACTAAAACATCACTTTTACTATGAGTTTCTGTTGCTTTCTGTACTGATGATACTCCTCGTGTTCCTTGCTTTGTTCTCTCCGAAAGATTCAGTGATCTTATATTTCATCTCTCTGATATGTTTTCTGCCCCTTACATTATTAGTTTCCATTGCTTATTTTCTTGAAGTTTATTCTTATTCGCTGATGTGATACTGTTTATCATTCTTTTATTCAAGTTTCTATGGCATTTTGGATGAACCATACATATATGCTTAAATGAAGCAATGGTACTTGTTTCCTAATAATGTTCTTATTTTCCATCTAAAGTCTTCCATTGCTGCAGGTACTTTAATGATTTGCACGTATTTGACCTTGATCAGTTTAAGGTACAAGACTTTATACCCAAATTTTCGTTGCTTGTATTTTCAAATTCAGATTCTTATGGCTAAATTTATGACTTGATGCATTATAGTGGCAAGAGATAAAACCTACTCCTGGGTGCATGTGGCCAAGTCCTCGAAGTGGCTTCCAGTTTGTTGTTTACCAAGATGAGGTGAGTACATTAACAATACACATGATACTAGCTAACGTTATTATATTTGTTTTTCAATGTAATCTGTTCTTGATGTCTAAGTATAAATTATCGTCACTCCCAACCTCAATAAGGGAAATCATTACAAAGTATACACAATGTTCTCGTCATGCGGACACTAACATATCACATATATAACGAATGGAGGAAGTAGGATGTTCCCAATACCTCATTACTGTAGACGTGAATGATGATATCAATGTTATGTCATTGACAAAACTCATGAATGAGGTTATGGTTTATTCCATTTACATGTTTTTGCTGAATTCCATTTACTTCTGCTAATTATTTGGTCACTATTCAAGTACCTTTCTTTTAGGGATACTTGCTAATGCTCTGCTCGGTCTTAAATTATTTTACATGTTTTTGCTGAATGCCATTTACTTCTGCTAATTATTTGGTCACTATTCAATTACCTTTCTTTTAGGGATACTTGCTAATACTCTGCTCGGTCTTAAATTATTACACTCTCAAGATTAACTGGTTAACATTTTTCTCATCAATACCTTTTTTTTAGATTTATTTATACGGAGGCTATTCAAAAGAGGTTTCATCAGATAAAAGTGTATCTGAGAAAGGAGTTGTTCATTCAGACATGTGGTGCCTTGATCCCAGGAATTGGGAGTGGAACAAGGTCTGTATATCAATTCTTTCACTCTTTCTCCATTCCCTAGTAGTAATGATATGCATATGAAAATTAAGTAGAATTTCTTTCTCTTCTACCTATCTTTCTGCCTATTTTTCTACCCCACCCTGTGTGTGCGCGCCATGTGCTTCTGGGTGTTAAATGTCTCCTCACTAACATGGATTTTATGTCTGTCTATTGGGTTTCTAGAAAATTCAATCTTGTTGCTGTCGCATATCACCAAGATAACTTGATCATTGAAAATATGTCAAGGACTATTATAGTGTGGTCTGCGGACGTTTGGTATTGTATGTTGGTATAGGCATTGATGATTTGAAATTAATATGTATGGTATTAATATAGTCTCCCATGGTTCTCCACATTGCATTACATTTAATAATTGTCTTAGTTTTTTGTTAATCATATTGTTTGTTTTTGCTAATCATATACTATTTACATGTGATTTGACCAAAAGACAGATTCTCTCTCATATAAAAGCCTGGTCTTTATATAATTACTTAATCAAGTATTAACAGATCAAGTCGTAATTACTTAATCAATTATTAACAGGTCAAGTCAATACATGACACATGCATAGATATATGTATTTGTGCATGTAATATAAGGTAATATCAAAGTCTTCAGCATTTGTACCATGAAACCGTATGGTTTTAGAGCTATTCATTTTTTCTTATCTGAGTTTCGTACAAGTTAATTTGTGTGGCAAGCTCCGTATATGAAGGACCACATATTCTGTTTCTGTTTTTAGTTCCAATGCATTGCTGAGATACTTCTAGTCTGTGGTTTATTTGTGTGGCAAGCTCCATATATGAAGGACCACATATTGATTAATGAGTACACATGTTGTACACATCTGTGAAATAGATTACCTATTTGTTATGCAAGAATTTCTTTTAGGTGCAAACAGTAAACCTTCTGTTTCGTTTGTGCTATTTAAAAGGTGAAGAAGAGTGGGATGCCTCCAGGACCTCGTGCTGGTTTCTCTATGTGTGTTCATAAAAAGAGGGCTGTGCTATTTGGTGGTGTGGTGGATATGGAAATGGAAGGTAATTTCTTTTATATGCTCACTTCGCCTTTTTATATCTTTTGATAGATCCATATCATCCTAGAGAACAAGCCTATATTTTTCTTGATGCCTAAATTTGCAATTTTAGTAGCTTATGGAGATTATTTGATGGAGAAATCCTAATAAATGCAAGTCCCTTGCTTTATAAATAATATTGTGTCATAAAGAGAAGATGCATGGTTTACAATAACAAGAAGTGCTTTTCATGAAATGGTGAAATAACACCTATACAGATAAATTAAAAGACAACTGGTTAACATTGTATAACTTGTGTAAATAGGACCTAAGTTGCAGTCACGTGCTAGACATTCGCCCACACATGTCGAATGCAATCTGAAAAAATAAAAATAAAAAAATTCATGAGATTCCTAGGTCGAATACAACAACAAAAGTAGTTAGTGGAAGAGGAGAAGAAGTTCACCGGAGTACGACTATGCTGAGAAATGCGGTCAGTGGTCGCTCATAAACCCTAAGCTACACATGAAACTGAAGATGGTTGGTGGAGAAGAAACCCTAACGTATTCTATTGAATTCTCACCTAACTAAAAGTTGTAACTGCCCCTGTTTCTTAAATAAGGTACTTTTAAAAGCAAAAGTTGTACATGTTTCTCTATTAAAATCTTTAGTGGGCCCAATTGGGAAATCAATCTTTTTTAGGTTAATGCAGAAGTTCACAAATTAATCAGTCGTGTTTTCCCAATAAAGAGCCATAGACTAAAAATAAAATAATTATTTTAATTGACCGGTACCCAACATGTTGTGTACTACCTTTCTGGAACATCACGTGTCTGCATGTTCTTGTTGTGCGTCTATGCGTATGCAACCTAGATTAGGACCATATATGTGTCATTTGGAAAGAGGTTTTATGAATACCGATAGCGTGGGTGAAGTAATTGAAAATATATGATTATATGTAGCATACTAGAAGAATTGACTTTAAATCAGTGTTCTAAAAAGCGTAAATCGTGATTAGTCGAGGAGGCCATACTTCAACCTTTACGAACCTGGGCGAGGCCAAGGTGTAAAAAAGCGTTACTTTTTTATTATTATTTTAAATACTTAATCATTCTAAAAATCATTTATTAATTAAAATAATACATACCAAACATATAAATTATAAAATACTATATATTTGTTTAACACCCATTTTGGAGAAGAATTTGATTTGGAATAGTGATTAATGGAAGAATGTGTGGTTAAAAAGTAAGGAGAATTTTTGGATTTATGTGTAATAAAAAATGAGAAAAAAATGGATGTCAAACAAGGGCTATATTTGCTTAATAATTCCTACAATTAATCAATTATACAATTTTCAAGTTTTCGAAATGCAAAAATTAGACTATTTTTCCCAGTTTCAACTTTCAACTAGACAAGTCTTAAATAACAGATTTATAGGAATTTCATACATATTTTCGAAGTTTTTAACAATACGATAAGTTTCAAAATCATAATTACGTAATATAGATAGTATCGTAGCTTAAATTTTATTTAAATCTGTATTAGATAAAGTCAGTTAAAAACTCGAAACTAAAGTCAAGTAAAAGCCTTCTAAAAAATTTTAATAAATTAAAGTCAAATAAAAGATTTTTTTAAAAAAGGAAAAAAAATAAATAAATAAATAAAATGCGCCTAGGCGTGTGATCAACTTAGCATGACCGCTTAATTTGCATAATGCGTTTACTATCAAGACAAAGCGTTTTGACTGCGCTTTGCACCTATGCGCGCTGTTTAGAACACTGTTCTAAATAGAACAAAGTGGAGAAGATATTTTGCCCTTGTTTGATGGTCATTATTTGGTAAAAACAATATTTTGAATATTGAATTTTCGGAGAATATGTAGTTGGAAAGTAGGATAAATGTTTTGAGTTTATATGCATAATATTTTATTGTGTGAAGGTGTGGTTGAAAATGTGATGCTGACATCACGAGATTTTCGAGATTTATTTTATTGTCATTAGGGTTTATGTTATTATTATTGGACATTGTCATTATTTTCTATTTTATCGTTATTGGGCTTGTAGTAGTGGGTTGGCCCAAACACTAATTAGGTTTTCATTATTTAAATAAGTTTTACATTATAGTTTCGAAAGATGAATGATTGATTAATTTTGAGATTGGCCATAGCCACGTTCTTCTTTTTCTCCCCACTTTCTTCTCAGCTTCTTCTATTCTGTTTCTTCTTCTTGCTTCTTTCTTTTCAGTTTTGGGCTTTAATTCATTCGTTTGATAATCGTTCTCTATTGGTACTGCATCAAAATGAGTATGTAGAGAAAAGAGTTGAAAAAAAGCCCATTAAACAGGGGCTTAGTGTACCACAGTCCATACTCTGTGAGATAAGCCTTTTTTTAGTTGTTTGATCTTTTGATGGAAAACCATCCAAGCATAGCAACATTTCTGAATCAGCTGAAGATATGATATGCTAATGTAGACTGAAAGGAACAGAGAATGAAAATTTAATAATTATATTATGATGATTTATGGAGATAGGAAGGGAGGTGAATAATATTTCATTGTCTGTTTCTTGAAATCGCTATTTTGTCAGTGATATGTAACTTGCATTTGGAAGTTAAGAAAGACACTTGCCTTCTTATAGAAACTATCATGCAAGGTAGTGTGACACGCTTGATTGAAGATTTTGAATCTGTTTCTTCTGTTTTCCAATGGCTTGAGTTGAGATATAGCTCTTCTTTTCTACTGAAACATTTCATACTCTAATCAGTAATTGAAATTGTGCTCTCTCTATCTACAGGTGACCTAATGATGAGCTTGTTCTTGAATGAACTTTATGGCTTCCAATTAGATACTCATCGCTGGTAATCCCACATTTCTGTCCCATCGATAATATTAGTGTTAATTCCGATTAAGTCACCACGACCTACTGACACGTGACATACATCTTTTTCGTAAGAGTGTACTTTCCTAGAAGTGAATATAATTTGTCATGACAAAAAGAAAAAGAACACATTTCTCTAAATTATGATCGGATAATATTTTTTTTCTAGCATCCCATTATTTTTCTGGAAGTAATCATTCTGAGTCAATGAAAATATCATTCCCGTGTTGAATAAAGGTACCCCTTGGAGCTGCGAAAAGAGAAGGCTACTAAGGATAAGGTATTCTTGTCAACATACATCTTGCACATGCCCTTAATTATTGAATTTGCATATTATGAAATGTCTGTCTTCATCCTTCGAGATTTCATTCTTTAGTTTCTTAACTTCTTATATTTGGGCATGTATAGTATTTTTACCTTTTGTTGTTTCAAAGACATTTTGTGAGTGATGCATTTGGCTTCTTGTTTAAATTGTTTTGCAGTTGAAGAAGAGTTCTGATGAGAGACACAGTGATGTGTCCCTTGAAAGCAAGACAGGTGTGGTGGACGGGGAAAATGCTGTATCATATGATGAAGATGACAAGTCAGATGATGATGACGCTGAGATTGAAAGTGGCATGAGTAATCTCTCTTTTAATATGGAAAGAAATGTAGCGATTACTAATGGCAAGGTACCTACTGAATCTGACGAGAAAGTTCGTGATACTGGCAAAAAAGTTGCTGTGCAAAATTCCATTTTACCAGAGGTTTGTCACTGACTGGAATTCTCTGTCATGGCTTCTATTTTCATCTGATCTCAGTCTTTTAACTTTAGTCTTAACTTTCAGATAGTGAAGCCTTGTGGACGTATCAATTCCTGTATGGTTGTGGGAAAAGACACATTATACATCTATGGGGGTATGATGGAAATTAGAGATCAAGAGATTACTCTTGATGATCTTTATATGCTTAACCTCAGCAAACTGGATGAATGGAAATGCTTAATACCGGTTTGTTTGTTCTCTCCTTATCAATGTTTATAGTCTCGTGTTATTTGATTTTATCTTCGTTCAGTTAAATTCTCCCTCCATTTATATCTTTATCCAAGTTTGTACTCCTTGTATGAGCATCTGTGTGTTCAAATCATACTCGTGCATATTGTCCATCTGGTAGATGAAAAAGCATATGCTCCATTGGATTTTAAGCAAAAGAATAGAGAAATCAACACAAGTATTTAACGTGGTTCGGCGATGTGCCTACGTCCACAAGGAGCGAAGCGGAGATTTTATTCAGTATGAATAATAGGGTTGCATTATTAGTATTTATACTAGCCCAAGCCCAATCTCATAAAGACTTTAGGGTCAGTACAAGAAAATACACCTATACCATACCGTGTACCGTACCGCCCCCAACCTATTCAGCGTCCCTAGCAAATAATTAGTGAATTAAACCCACAAAGCCAATGCCGTCGCTCCACTCCGCTCCAGCATCTGCCAATTTGATCCAGTAAACGTGTGTTCCACTGTATATGAGCCACATCTACAACATGCTCCTTCAAATTATTGATTTTATTCACCTCTCCCGGGAAAAATTGATTATTTCATTGGAGATTACTCTATTTAAATAATTAACATCACACACGTGCTATAAAACTTTATTATTTGCCTGCTTTCTGTTTTTGTTAATATTGTTTGTCCTACACAGGCATCTGAATCGGAGTGGATTGAAGCCTCAGATAACGAAGATGAGGATGATGATGATGATGAAGATGATAGTGAAAATGAAGAGGGTGACGATGAAGATGATAGTGAAGATTCTGTTGATGAGGATGGCGATGTAGAGGTTTTTCTCTTGTCAACAGAATCCTGAAAGATAACCATTCTTCTATTTCATCTTTCCTTGTTTTTTAAAGAGAACTAATTTACGTGTTTTTGTGTGAAGGCTACAAGTGGTGGCGATAGGTCGCTCCAGATGGGAGCTGCCGTAGCTATAATAAAAGGAGAAGGAAAAAATCTTAGAAGAAAGGAAAAACGAGCCAGAATTGAGCAAATCAGAGCGAGTCTTGGTCTTTCTGATTCACAGAGAACACCAGTGGTATAATAGACTAGATTTTAGTTCATCTTTCTTCCTTAATATAGTCTAGTACTGCACAGTCCACCTTACTAGACAAGCCTTAATGGAATAACCCTTGCTTGATATTTGCTTCTACTTGGCTTTGCTGGGTGACGAATTATATATATATATATATCCTTCTTGTCGCTCTCTGATATTAACGACTGACTTGTTCTTCAATGTTTTTTGATGAAGCCTGGGGAATCTCTGAAGGACTTCTATAAACGTACAAATATGTACTGGCAAATGGCTGCATATGAACATACACAACACACCGGAAAGGTTTGTTTCTCTATCCTGATAAATATATGTGTACTGACTTTTACATAGGATTGACTTTGTTTTGTTTGTAATTCTTTTTCAGTTCTGCCCAAGTTATTAGTTGGCAAGGTTGTAAATTCCTTGTTTGGTTATTTCAGTTTGATGCGTGGTAATAATCTAATGATGGTTCAATAATTGGTGAACCTAAGATTTAATTTACTAGTGTTACTCTTCTGCAAAATTTTGCTTGAGCTTCACACATTTTTGAGGCAAGTTCAACTAAAATTTATGTGTATACCAAAGATTCGAAATTTAGAATCTATTTCTGGAATGAAAAAAGAAAAGGAATTATGAAGCCCGCGCTGTAAAAGTGATCTCTATGTGATTTAGGTCTTTGCGATTGCTTTTGGAACCCTGGATTTGGATTCTCAAACAATCACAACTATTTTAGGCTTTTGATAAACTCGATAAAAAGATGATGGAAAAATTTATATCATGTGGCAGCAGCTTTTGAGAAGAAGCATGTAGCTTTTCAGATTTTGCTTTTAGCTTCACCAAAGTGAGTGACTTAGTAAAAAGTGGATACCAGTGTTTAATTAGGACTTAGGAGTGAGGGTGGCGGGGAAGCTTTTAGTCTGTCGAGTCTTAAGGCGGGTGGAAGGAAGTTTGGTCACTTCTGGGGCTGTTTAATGTTCGGTATTCATTTGCCGTGCTGCTATTTGAATATGGGGAGGCGAGGAGGGTATGAAAAGCTGCTGGTTGGTGGGGAACCGTCAAATCTTTCCTAGGAACAATGAATGTGTGGGACATCTTGTTTGGATTGTTCAAATCGGTCTCAGCCTAGGATCTTGGATATATTGGTTGTACATTATTGGAGATCTGGTACTATCATGGCTCAGCAGATCGGGTGGCATCAGATTTCGAAGATATCGTGGGCAGCCTTCAACTATGGAGCGAAGAGGGGGCAGGGAAACATAAATAGGGAGGACAACCAATGCCTCTTCCTTGATGGAGCATCCTTTGTTGGGTTGTTTAAAATTAAAATGGAAGCATTTGTAAGGGAGGAGCATGCTTCATTGCTTTTGGGGCTGTGGCACGTAGGGGTGGGCATGGATTGGGTTTTGGGGTGAACCCAAAACTAAAATCAACTTGGTTGGTTGGTTAAAGTCCGAACCAAAACTGACCTAATTCAAGAGTCAAACCGAACCAACTCAAACTGATTGTTAATGAGTTTGGCTTATAAGTAAACTTTTCTAAGCTCAGCCAAACATGATGTAAACATCTACCAAGAGAATCAAAAAATAAAAAAATAGGTTGTGGAAATATCAATCAAACATGTTGCCATAATCAATGTCATTCAAGAAACTAATTCGAACTTCTAATCTTGTTGAGAAAAGGATAAAAAAATTTCAAGTCACTACTAACTAGGGTTGGACATGGAGAAGATGAACCGGAATTCAATGAAATTCAAGAAATTACCTAGTCGGTAGCCGTCGGAGGGAGAGACTAGCAAGTGCATCGGAGAGGGAGGCATCGAGAGAGATGGTGAGAGAGACACGGCGTATAGGTCTTGGGTAGGATTTGCGAATTGGGTATCTTTGGTTGGGACATGGGTTTTGCACTTTGCTGCTTCTGTGGTTATGCTTTCCAATTTATGTGTTTATAATTGATTTAGGTTTGAATATTAAAAGAATCAATCCGGATCAGGTTGATAGGTAAAACCCTAAACCGAACCGACCTAATTTTACTACAAGGATTAAACAACCCAAATCGCGAGGCACTCAAAAACCAACCCAAGGTGGTTCGGATCGGTTAGGTGAGTCGGGCTTGTGGTTAAAATGCCCTGCCCTAGTGATACGGGATGAATATGGTATGGTCATGGCTGTATATGCAAAGTGCACTTTAGGGCACTATATGTGGGCAATGTGGAGGCTAGGGCAATAGAGATGGCCTAAATTTTGCTGAAGACGTGGGTTTCCAGCTTGAGTGTATGCAGTGTTTCTCTCTCTGAGTTGTTCAAATCCAGAAATCTAATTTCCAGCATGCCCCAAATGCCGGTCTTATCAGATCTCTGTTCGTTGATGTCAGCAATATTGTGTGGTTCTTGCTGTTTTATTCCTCAGGAGGGGAATAAAGTGAGCCACAAAGTCGCTTCTTATAATTTTGTTGAGTTAGGTATTAAATTTTTGATCGAGTGTAGTCTTATTTTTATATTGTTTGCACATTGCAGCGATATATAAGGTGATCATTAATTTCAATGTCGATTTTAGTACTTGCATACAAAAACGCCAACAAAGTAATTACCAAACGCTCAAATGCTAATCTTGATACATTCAACAATTTTTAATTTTTTTTTTTACTGGACACTAAACTGATGCTTTTTGTGGCTCATTTTTTCTTTGCTGATTCTCCTAAAATCTATAGCAATACCAAACTAAGTTTTGTGCTTATATTTTTGGTCTCTTTGAAATTATTTATTTTGGTTTTCCTTGTGCGCTTTCTTTAGTCTGTAATTCTGTTTTTGCATTTCTCAACGAAACTATGTGGTGACGTTATAGTTCTCTTGGCACTATAGGAACTCCGCAAAGATGGTTTTGATCTTGCTGAAACTCGTTACAAGGAACTGAAGCCAATCCTTGACGAGGTACGCTTTAATTTTTAGTCATTAAATTCGTCTACTAACAATTAATTATGCAAATCTTAACATAGTAACTTACACTATACATGTGGACACACTTTAGTTGGCTGTTTTAGAGGAAGAACAGAAAGCAGAAGAGGCTGAAGGACCTGAGACTAGTGGCTCTAGAAAGAAGGGCAATAAAAAGAACAAGCTTTCAGCAGCCAAGTAATTTTACTACATGTTATTATCCCAATTTAATAGGGATTGATTATGAGAACTTTTTTTTTAGGTCCTAATTATTTTTTGTTATTTCTTTGTATTAGAAAATGATAAATATTTTTTTATTTTGATTTTGGGTTTATTGAGAAACATGAGTGACGTGAAGGAGCTGTGTAACATTATAAATTTTTTGGTTAATGATGCGTTTCTTAAAGAACACGATTCGGAAAAACGATGCCATTTTAGCAGATATTCTGTTTTTACTTAGAGATGTATGTTGTGGTTCTTGTCGCCTTGTACCCGGGAATAAAGTAGCCCATAGTTGTTATTCGGGCAGTTTGTCGAAATTGTAACAATTATGAAAGTTTAAAATTCAAGAATGAATGATTGAAATCACAAGGCACGAAGTTCATTAATGGGCAGTGTTTCTAACTTGAACTTTAAACAGATCTGTTTTTTCTTGAGTAAGTGTAAGTGTACAAGCAACCTTCCACCTTACATCCTTAGAGGCATAACCTGCGATTTATTCCCTTCACCAAAGCCCAGGGCAGGACAGGTGGGCCCCCCCCAAGGTTGGGGTTCAACCTTTAATATATGGTAGAAATTAAGAGAACAAGACTCTTTTTGAGCATCAGTAATAGGAATTTAGGTTGTTGTCGCTTCTTTTTGAGCACAGGTTTTTCGAAAGATACTCAACTCAATTTTGTCTGCAGAGTCTGTTCAGAATATTCTAAACAGCTTCTACAACACTAGGGAGCATGTTTTGGACTCTGATAATGTCATTTTTACAATGGCCTCTTGTTGGGATACAAAACCATTAATCTTCTCTCAAATTTTTCGGAACGAAAATATTCCACTAAAAATATCATTTTACAAGTGGAAAATGTGGAAATTTGGCTCCCTGTTGACATCATGTTGTGTTGTAGATCTGGGGAATCAATTCCTCGTGTACTCCTAAGTGGCGTCATAGCCAAGGAAGTTTTGTGCTATTTTACCACCAAGATTCAACTTCAACCCCCTGCTTATGAGAACAGAGAACTCGGTTCCGCATTTTCAATATTGGAGAAATAATTCCAAATGAGGACAGAAGGGTGATAAAAGAGTAGAACTATTGGGTTTTGATACCCAATGAATCCCGGGCTATGATGTAAAATGTCGGAATATAATTGCTACAATTGCTAGAGCATTAGGGTGAATAGTGGTGGCCCTAAAGTTTGGTAAATTTACATTTCTCATTATTTACGGACTCAAATTAGTCCGCTTCGGTATATAGTCTTATCCTGTTTAATTTCAGCATTTGCGAGTTACTGTGTGGGGGTAATATTATGATTGGGGTTACCGTGTGGGGGTGACCAGAAATTTAGGAATTATTTGTTCTATTTGAAGTGTTGAATGTAATTGCAAGTTGATATTAGCTTTGTGTATAGTTCTCATTAAGTTACTATGTAAGACTGCATTGCGTGAAAAAACTAAATTTTTGTTAACATACATTCGTATTGTATTGATTATTCGGTTAAAACACACGTACCTGACCCGTTTAACCATTCCCTTGATACTGAGATCGTGAGTTTCATGAAATTCTAGGAATCTAGAACGGTGTATATTGTGGTCTTAGGATTGCTTTGTGTGACCTATTTGTATACTTTGATTGTTTTATTTTTTAAAATGTCTTCACATTTTAAAATTGGAATTTCCAATGGAAAAGTGGATTTTTCAATCTGGTAACAAAAGATGAAAGGGATCTTGGTTTAACAAAAAGTTTTAAAAGCCCTAGATAGTAAATTTCCCGCAAATTGGACAGAAATACAAAAGAAGAGTATGATAAACTTGCTTACACTTCAATTATTTTACAACTATTTGACATTATTTTGAGAAAATATGGAAAACTTGATTTTGCAAAAAAAAAAAAAAACTTTTAAAAAAAAGTTGGACGACTTATATTTGCTTAAATCTACTCTTAATAAATTGTATTTCCTTGAACAGTTTTAAAATGGATCACTCAAAGGATCTTGGTGATAATTTGAATGTTTTTAACAAGCTTATTCAATATATTGTTAACTGTGATAAAAAAGTATTTGAAACATATAAGACTATCATTTTGCTGAATTCTATGTATCTCATATATGGAGATTTAAAATGCAATTAAGTATGGTAGGGACACCTTAATACCTAAGAGTGTCATTGATCTCTTAGAACTAAAGAGATGTAGATTAAAGCTGAAAAAGATGATAAGGGAGTGGTGAGATACACATAAGATGAGTAGAATGAAGTTTAAACAAATGAATTTGGATAGAGCTCAAGACAGTAGTGCCTTGAGAGATGAGGGCGATGAGGAGAAGGGCAAGGGTTGGGACAAATCCGATAGTAAGCGGTGTTACAGCTGTGGTAAGTCTGGACACTTTGTGAGGGATTGTTCTAAGAAGAATGGTAAGTAGAAAGGTAAGATGAGAGGTGAGACGAATGTAGATATAGGGTCGAGTGATAATCCTAGTGAGATTTATTGCGAGTAAACCTAATTACTGCATGTGCATCTATGTGTAATCATTTATGCATGTGTGTGATTGCTTAATTATGTTGCATGATTATATATTGCATTTCAATATGTTTGATATGTAAATTTGCATAATTATGAAAGCAATTTGATCATTTGATATAATGTATTTGCATGCATAGTGGATTGGGATGATTAGCAGTAAGTGTGTTGTGTGTCTACTGATGTGTGGATTATAGATTTCCTAGGAGTACATTGGTGGTATGTATCAGGAATGTGGAGTGTGACATTTAGATCACGAGTGAAGATTTGTTGGATTTTGACACCAAATGAATCATGGGCTATGATGTAAAATGTCGGAATATAATTTCACAGGCCTCCGCCAATGGTGAATGAATTACCAACAGCCAAGTCCAAAGGCTCGACCAAAAAAATGGACCGTTGGAAATAGTTTAAGAATTAATGCTACTCACGGTCCATACATATTTTACCTATTGGACGGCTTTTGATCTTGGCCCCTTTAATCCTTTTAATGG
Source organism: Fraxinus sp. D2006-0159 (assembly GCA_903798375.1). NCBI lineage: Eukaryota > Viridiplantae > Streptophyta > Magnoliopsida > Lamiales > Oleaceae > Fraxinus > Fraxinus sp. D2006-0159. The sequence goes on along the minus strand of CAIGRQ010248259.1, from coordinate 2,157 downwards.
TCCAAATAAAGCCTAACATATTTCTATATATATGTTACTTTGACCTAGCCGTTTGAGTGTGTAATTTGTGTATGAATTGGAGAAAAAAGTGGCTGCTCTCTAGGTGAAAAAAAATCGGCTGCCATAGTGAAGAAAAACTGGTGACTCCCTTTGTGCATTTGGCCTCCTCTTTGTACTTTTTTCATAGTCTACCTTTGTGGCTACAAATCAACATCATTATCTTGTCCTTTGTAAGTGAGATTGAGAAGCAAACGAGGTAAAAATATTGGTCGTGGGTTGGAGCCGTTTGAATTGGTTGTTTGGTAGAAAATGTAACGTGAATATGAGCCCGGAAAACACTGTTTAGAAGATTCTTGGAGCGAGCTTCCGCGACAAGAATACCTAGCAGTAGCAAATTCTTTTGATTCAAATCTACTGCTCGAAGCTTCTATACAGTGATTAAAACCAACAAATATACCTCTTGTCATTGAAGCTGAGATAGAAGTGACAAGAACCACTTGCATATCCAGTATTATATGTAAAAAACAAGGTTTTAGCATAATATGGGTTGAGATGGATTCTATGGCTTCCATACATCTCATCAATAGAAGCTCTAATGGTCCTTGGCATATACAGCACTGATTGGAATTACACGAATGGATGGAAGGTGAGAAGGCAATGTGGCTGCCGACATGATGGCTAACATGGGAAATAAAGAGAGTGGACAAAGTTTTTCATCCTCACAAGCTAAAAGGAGAAGTTGATTCTATATGATTACATAGATAGGGACTTCCGAGTTTATGTGTTATGAACACAATAGTTACATTGTGAATTTGTTCTGTTTTTCTTTCTAAAGCCTATGTACATAGCTGTTTTTTTCAGAAGAGCCTCGATTTTATTGTTTAGAGGTAAGTCCACAAGTACCCATGCTTGTAATAAATTTTTGATTCAATATACTATGGTAGGGGGAAATGCCCGAACTCCCTTTTGGTACACAATGGTACATCATCACGTATGTTTGTTCTTGCTTTGTCCAGCCAGTATTTGTGTCAAGACCAAATTTTTTGACATATTAACGGAATTTTTTTTTTTTTTTTTTTAATAATCTAAAACGATCAAAATGTCGGAAAACTGTGTGTAAAAGTTGATGAGTGCTCAACTTTGCGCAAATTTTTTTAATGAATTCTACGAATTATTGTTAGCATGACCAACTTAAATGCAAATTCTGAATTTATTTGATCAATTTCAGTTTATAAAAGAACGAGAAGTTAAAGTGTAGCATTAAAAGTATATTCCAGGGTAGAAGAAATCAAAATAATTAAGGCTTGCTTTATCTCATTAAATTCAGTTATTGTCATTTTAAAACAATTCAGTTTGTTCCTTCTGGAGGAAGCCTAGTTTCCTTAGTTTAGGTCATTGTGATAAACCACCTTTGATCATTGAATAAAATAATAGCTTCTTCTTCCAATTCTCTTTCTTTTCTCTCGTGATCTCTTTCTCTTGTTCATCTCTGGTTGCTTGTCTTTGTCGTAATAAAGTCTAGAGTGACACTGTTATCATGGAGAATGAAAGTGAAATGTTACAAAATGAAAATTCTACTTTTTTTACGATAAGGGAAGTTTTCAGAGTGCCACATTCGTACATATATGGGATGGACTTAAATTGTACGTCTCATTTTAATTCCATCTTATTTGAACACAACATGACTTGTGCACGTAAATGGCACTCAACCATAATAAACGGCTTTCTATAACATCTGATTCTTTTTCTCTCTATTCAAATGGTGTTTATTTATCCAAAGATTATCAAATTAAATGGAGAAATTCTTATTAAGAACTGAGAAGTTACTTTTAACATGGACTAACTCAATAGGAACTCAAACACTGTATACAAGAGTATAATAATGGTACAAACACCATCATCTCATACCAAAGATCCAATATTTACTGTACCAAAAACATTACAAAAGACTAATCTCTGCTAATAAATGTGCATAAACAGTCCAATGCTCCATCGTTTATATATATATATATATAAAGAACAAATGATTTGTCTATAACATCAAACCCCATTTTCATCTTCAAATTCTCGTCAATCTTCTAGTCTAGACGGATACTGTTTCCCAAGAAAGATTCAGGCTACAGAAATTGCCTGAGTCTGATGTTGAATCTTAAGGTG